>JAPUBX010002257.1:0-11611 GCA_028672205.1 Proteocephalus fallax | reverse complement strand
AATTCGCACATCTTGTAGGAGGCAACCGACTCAAATTATTCGCCGCAGTCGATTGTGATGTAGCGAGAAGCTTACAAAAAGGCAATACAATTGCTTAGGAACCCGTTGAATGTCAGTCCCAGTAGTAGTTTCAGGTATTGGTACCGATAAGGGTCATGATGTTAAACGGCATAACTTCGCTTCGAGCCCAAAATCGAAGTATCTCGGGGTGATTTTTAACAGTCGGTTATCGTTGAGTGATCATGTCGATGTTGTCTTTGGTAAAAGCCGCCGTCTTTGCTTCCTTGTTCGCCGATTCAGGAGACTTGGTTTGAGCTCGAGCCATATAAAAACCTTCGTCCATGCCTGTATAATTCCCCTGATTGTATATTGTTCCCCAGTAATATTCCCTGGTCTTAAATGCTCGGACTTTTTAACCCTTCATCGACTTTTTAAAATAATCTCGTTTTCTAGCGGTCTGCCTATTCTCTCTATCAAAGAAATCATCGTTGAACGCCACTTAAATAACTGCTCATTAATCGCTGCCCGAATTTTAAATGACCCCTCCCATCCCCTCTATTCCAGTTTATCCGAATGTAAATCTCTTCGACCAATGCGCCGTCCATACCGTTCAATTCCAACAAGAACGGCGGCATATCGCAATTCGGTCATTCCCTATTTGTCCCGATTTTTAGTCTCACCAGACCAGGATAAACAGGAACTACAAGACAATTTTCGCATCTAATATTTGTTATCCTGCCTTTTTTAATGCTGGAAGTTTTGGTCCTCGTGACCTCAATAAAGCCACTACAATTATTATTTTTATTAACTCAAATTGAGCCTTGCTTTCCATAGTCACCTTAGAGCATTGGCATGCGATGCATGATTTTGCCATGTTCTCGTGTATTTCGACAGCCCTTGCCGCGTAAAGCGACAAACGATGAATTAACTGATATAATAACAATAAATTCATCGGGGACTGGGTCGTCAGCATGGGAGAAACAATTGGCAAATTGTCCGTGAAAACCATTAGAGTATAAGCTTCGGACCACTGCCGTTACCAGCTGCGTTATATTGAATCGTCAGCCAGCGCAACTACAGCTTGGAGTTTAAGCTCACTAGTGAACCCAAGAAAAGATTAGTGGTCAAGACAATGGTTAAACATACGTTTATATTAGCCGGCCAGACTCTGAGAATTTTTGCCGAACCATTTTTTCACGAAAATAATGTAGTTTGAAGACGACGGTTTAAATGCTCGCTAAATTTAAGCATCTCATTCTATATTAATTACTGTAACGCACGCCACTGGCTGCATGTATCGTTTTTAAACCTGGTAACTTAACTTGTTTTATATATCATTTAAGGTCTGTTCTTTAATCCGCGACAACGCTTCTGATCCTCATCAGACTTTACATTCATATCCTATCGTGTTGGCTTATCGATAATAAATCTTCCCCCACAATCTATCCTCCTGTTTGCTCCATTCTGCCTCAGTATCAAGGTGCACTCTCACTCCTATTTTCTCCAGGTCTTCGAAGTTACGAGGACATTACATTTGGTGATAGCGACGTAAAACGTGAAAGTTACCACGTTGTCTTACCTACACGCCTTCTCGTAGTCATACCTACCCCAACACAATGCCCCCATCTGAGCAACAACACGAACAGGATGCGTTCCAGACCCCACCCTTCGAGGGACGAGCCATTCCCACGACAACATTCTCCCCTCCCGACATTTATTCCACAGGCTACAAGCGCCAACTCTATACAATTACCCTCAGCCCTGCAAAACCCAACCCAACCCGTTACTGTCACACCAGACTATCGGGATCTCCGCGCACTCCTGAGGTTGCCTACCAAGTAGATGGCCTTGCCCCCTCCACCCTCGCCCCATACTCTCAATATTTGGAAGCCATAGAACAGCTGTTTCAGTTCAGTTCGGGCACCAATGACGCCTACTTTAAACTCCTCAATCGCACCCAGCGAGACGGGAATGCCTGCGAGAAAACACCTTTCATTCCAGGCCTTTAAACCCAAAGGCAACGAAGAGTTTACGTTTAGTGTGATGCTACGGGGAATCTGTGATCCCAACCTCGCCAATATATTCACGAGAAATCCTCCATCTAATGCTAAGGAGGCCATCGCCTGTGCGTCAGCAGCCCAGTTCCAATTCCCCCTTGATTTCGCCAACCCCATCGTCAACACACCGCAACCGACAAGCCTACCCCCGGCATTCCACACCTCACCACAACCAACATACACGTTCCCAAAACCCTTCCAACGAGGTACGCGCGGAAAGTCAATAATTGTTTGAATGAGCGAATGCCGGTGAAGATAACCACCATTCACGTCTTTTCGCTGCCGGAAAGGAAGAATATTAAAAAACTGGACGGGCATCGCCAAAGCGGTCATGGAGCGTACTGGATCACAAAATGTTGTGACCTTCACTCCGGTCGCCGTGTTTGGGCGGATCCGCCTCGTGAAAGCAGCAAGCAGCAACGTCAATGAAAAGCCATGATCCAACAAACTGTGTGGACTGTGCAATTGTACGGCGATGGCTTCATTAATCATATTAATAATCCTAAGTGTAGTGGCTTTATTGAGGTCACGAGGACCAAACCTTTCAGCATAAAACAAGACAGTATAACAGGTACTAGATATGAAAATTATCTTTTAGTTCCTGCTTCACACATATCGGGACAAATAAGGAATGATCGAATGGCGATATGCCGTCGTTCTTGTGGGTATTGAAAGTTATAGCCTACGCATTGGTCGAAGAGATTTACTCTTGGATAAACTTGATAAAGGGGATGAGAGTGGTGACTTAAAATACTAGAAGCGATTTGTGAACACATATTGAAGTTGCGTTGAACGATGATTTCTTGAATGGAGAACATAGGCGGGCCACTAGAAAACGAGATCAATTTAAAAAGTCTACGAAGAGTTAAAAAGTCAGAACAGTTTAGTCCGGGGAAAATTACTGGGGAACAATATACAATAGGGGGAATTTCGGTAGACCAACAGCGATGCAGTGGTCCGACTGTGCTAAAGGTTCACGTTTGCGACATGCATGCAGAGAAAAAACGAACACAAATATGTGGTCAAGAAGGTTCCCTTCGCGTGTACGAAAATTTACTATGGTGTAAAGACCAAGTGTAAGAAGTTGGCTTACATGCGAAGAATTAAAATCACCACACAGTAAAATAAAAGAATCATCCATAATTGAAGAAATAAAAGGTATCATGGAATCGTAGAACTTAGCTAGATCTGCTCTAGTGCAAGATGGGGGTATATACGAGTAAATGACTCTCACAGACTTTCCGTTTTGAAGAGACCTTGGGTGGCACATAACCCCAACACATTCAACAGCACTTACGGCATGGCAAAACGCCTTTTTGTTCGATTTTGACCAGCTCAGATTAATGCAATTCGCGGTACAACACCCTCCTTTGATTAAACTCCGCATACAAAATTCTCTGGCATAAATATGTGATCCAGATTGATGCCCCGAAGAAAGGTTTATTGTAGACTGACCACGCTGACAGGTTAAAACAGAGCAGTTGTTAGCAAAGAGTCAAAATCATCAACTTTGTTAAAGGACGCAAGATGATGTATTTGTTTGGGCTTGGTTTGAATGAGTGTTGTTGGAGGGAGCGCAGTAGTTGTAGAACAAAACCGTTGTTCTCAAGCAGTCGGTCGATTAAAGCCGCATTATCAATGCGAGATGCAAAATTACCTGAGACCGCGATTTGCAATTAAGCTGTTTTCGTGAGTATTTTAGTGTTGTAAACAATAAATCCATGAAAATGGTTAGTTAAAACCAGAGTTTAATTTATGTGAAAAGAGACGAAGATTAAGATCTAAATAATCGATTTCCCCAAAAATGTAAAATATTAATTAATAATGTTGGTGGCCGTCAAAAGGCCCCGCACCAAATTGTTATAGAATTCTCGGGGGCGGGGAAGGGTTGTTTCGTTACACTAGGAACCCCCCGACTGATTCTGAAAATAATTAGTTCAAGGTCAGCAGTCTTGGTAAGAATTTCGATTTTCCGGGTAGAAAATAAGATGAATCTAGGAAGTAGCAGCTGTCACCGAACGGACTTCAGAAATCGGGAAGTCACATTTTTCAAATGATGTGATTGGGTTAAGTGAAGTCATATGTAAAACTGCGATAGGATTTTATGGAGGGTTGAATTAACCCTTAATAGAGAATAGACGAATTCTCTGTATTACCGGTATAACTCAAATAGCTAACCGAGACATTTAATGAATGAGAACACCTGCAGCAACGTCGAATAGAATATGCTTAAAAGTGCCGCACAATACTCAGCATAGTAAAACACAATTAACTGTTAAAGTTAGTAACCACCACAAAAACACTACCCATCAATGGCCTTAATAATAAAATAATTTGTCTGTTAAAAGCATAATATGTATTCGAAGAAAGGAAACAATCGCGGGCATATAACAATTTCGGCGTTGTTTTGAATCCGCGCAGTCCAACACGTTAGATACCATTAAGGGTCGGTTGCTACAACGAAGAAACCAATATCAGTTAGCAAAAATGCACGTGCACCTCCAGCAACAAAAGACGAAATACGCCGCATTAAAAGATGCAAGAAGTGAAACGCCCCCTGACGGTTAAACGGTTCCCATCTTTTTTATTTGTAATCAACGTGGAGAAATTGAGTTGATTCATATAAAACGATACTATTCGACAGCTTCGTTGAAGATGCAAGAAGTGAAACGCACCCGCGTGAACACTCGAAATGTGTGTGCGAAGGGTCCCCGCCTCAGAAAACGACTTGTCGCATTGACTGCAGGCGTGGGGCCTCAAACCTGGAAGACGTCAAAATAAAAATGCCAAAAACGCTGCATTAACAACATTCCGCAAACATAAATCGCCCCATGACGGTTAAACGGTGCTAATAAAACAAATAAAATCTCGCGAAAACGGCGCGGTTTTGTAAATTTGTAATAAACGTTGAAAAATGGAGTTGATTCATGAAGAACGATGCTATTCGACAGCTTCGTAGAAGATGCAAGAAGTGAAACGCACCCGCGTGAACACTCGAAATGTGTGTCCGAAGGTTCTCCGCCCGAGCAAACGACTTGTCGCATTGACTGCACGCGTGAGGCCTCAAACCTGGAAGACGTCAAAATAAAAATGCCAAAAACGCTGCATTAACAACATTTCGCAACAAAAAGTCGCCCAACTGTTAAGCGGTGCAAATACAACCTCGCAAAAACGGCGCGGTATTTTTAATTTTGAATAAACGTGGACAAATGCAGTTGATACTTGAAAAAACAATGCTATTCGAGAGCTTCGTAGAAGATGCAAGAAGTGAAACGCACCCGCGTGAACACTCGAAATGTGTGTCCGAAGGTTCTCCGCCCGAGCAAACGACTTGTCGCATTGACTGCACGCGTGCGGCCTCAAACCTGGAAGACGTCAAAATAAAATTGCCAAAAACGCTGCCTTAACAACATAACGCAACAAGAAATCGCCCAGCGCCCCATGACGATTAAACGGTCCTTACAACAATTCCCACGCGACGGCTCATCTACGGCCAAAATTTTCGTAACTTCACAACGAGAAAACAAAGAGAAAGATAAGACCAGGGATATTGGTCAAAATGACAAACGCTATTAAAAAGAACTCACTCTCAACACTCTGATCTGTGCGCGTCTCCGGTCCTGGAATAATTCCCGATTCTTTGGCAAACTGCAAGTTAAACTGCGGTTAGTGCTGATTGTGTAGTTCTCATGACCTCAATAAAGCGCTTACAATTACAGTTAAATATTAAAAAAAGAATGATTAACAGGCTCGGGCGGCAACAAGTTTGCTTGAATTTAAACAGCTAAATAAATATGTATCCGTTTATTCGAATTTTTTGTGGTTCATCAAAGTCCGTGGCATATCAAATAGAGACAGGAAACGAAGGTAAGCCAATATTATACAGAAGCTTAATTCGTGGTTGAAAAGAAACTGGCTCATATGCCCCAACGCCCGTTTAGCGTACGAAATAAAACATCATTTATAGCTAAACATAATTTAAAAAATCAGACACATTATACAGCCACCTCAAAACAGACTACGAATTAAAGATATATGTCAAGTGTGCTCATCTAATTTATTTTCCGCTTGAGAAATCAAATACACTGAAAGAGCGCATATTTAATTCGAAGATTTAATGAGTTTAAGGGTCTCTATAAAACATGCTTTAACCAAACAGTACAATGATAGACTAACGAAATGAACTCACTTCTTTAATATTGTATTTATTGCGCAGTGTCATTTCCTGCTCCTCGTCGAGTACTGAATATGTAAATATAAATTGTATAAATTACCTCCCATCATTCGAAGTAGGTGTAAATTATGGAAAACTTGTTGCTGGCGTACTTCTCTGACAGACATGACGTGAAGCAAATGTGCCAAATGGCGGAAACTGTCTCGCGCGCGTTATGGACAAGGCCTCTCTATGGCCGCCATTACCTCGTTGTTATTTCCTCTATTCCTGTTAAACATTAAATGCTGAAAGTTCTGGTCTTTGTGACCTTAATAAAGCGTAAAAAGTATTATTATTATTAATATTATTGAGTGGACCCGTTTTAAACAAATGTATTTTCATTCAGTAAACAGCAAATTACGGTAAACATTTTTTTCAAATTGAAATAAGAAACCGACCATTCACTTCTTTAACCTTTCTTTAAATCAATGGATATCGACAGCGAGACTGGTGTAAATAAGATTAGTTATTAATCAGATTAGTCACGGCGTTTGAAAACATTATAAATTAGTTACTGAAAGGTATATACGCCGAAGGTTGTGTAGAAGGAGTGGGACACATCGCGAGAGAGTGAAGTACAGCATGCGTGGCAGGGCCGGGGGTAACGGAGTTCGGGGAGCGGTGTCGCGGGAGGGTAACCTGGGTACTCGGGGTCTTTTCTGGCTCAAACACAGGGGTACTCGAAGCGTCTTCGTTGTTCTGACTCGAGCTTTGTTCCTTAGCCATAAGCTTCTCTACGACTAACGTCAGTTGGCGGACTTGCTCCTCCAATGACTTCTGTCTGTCTTCTTCTGTATTCTCGCACGAAGAAGATACCGGTCGACCTTTGGTCGTCGACTTTCTCGTAGACACGGCCATTACTGGCAGGAGCTTCTTAGTAGTCATTGTCGCCGATTTCGTCATTTTCTCAATGTAAATATAGAAATGGATTAACGAAAACCTAAACGCACCGCACGTCACACGATGATACTCGAAGTCCGCGATTTAGCCCGGCTCAGTCCTATTAAAACAAAAACCCCATAATGGATATTAAAAACGACCATTACAAAAAGCGACTAGAATTCATGTGAAAGTTTATTAAAAACGTAAGTTATAATTAAATAAGAATGTTTTCTTCCACACCACTTCCCCCTCAGACGAGTGCCCCCCCTTTACCTTTCCCGCCGGTAATTCTTCTTCGGTCTCTTCCCCAAGGAGGGTTCCCTGGTCTCGCACGGCTTCGACCATGAGGGCGTTTACCGGTCGTCAAGCTGAAAAGCATGCATTATATATATACAAAAATAAAGATTTTCCTATTCTGTTTGGCTTGTTCTATTGACACCCCCCCGTCGCTTTCGTCCCTCGAGGATGATCCTTCTACGTTATCCGCGAATCTTAGGGGTTTGGTGGTCTTCCGCTTTGCTCGTTCCGGCAGTCCGTTAAAAACAATCACATCGTTGCGGTGTAGTGTTTGGCCGTTGAAAACCTTTACATCGTTTCGATGGAGCGTTTGAAGTACACCGTTGTCGAATTCATAACCAGGACCAACTGGCCTTGGTGTAGGTCTTTTTCACGCCACGGCTGCGACTCAGTTCACGGAGTTTTTGCGCTCGGCTTCGGATATACTGTTTTGCGTCCGCTCGGGCCTCCGGGACCGCCCTTGGTCTACGCACGCCGTCCCCGAGCGATTGCTCTTCGACTCGCTGAATCCCTCGGTCAATTCCGAGCCAGGGTCTCCGTCCTAGTTGGACCTCGAACGAGCTATGGCACGTCGTACTGTGTTTCGTCATTCGCTAGGCCTAGAGTGCTTCTGCTAGCCTCTCTCGCCAGTTCTCCGAACTGTCTTCGCAGATCCTCTTGATTCGGCCCTTTATGGTGCGATGGAACCATTCAGCCCCCCATTTCCTTCGGGGTGGTATGGAGTCGTCCTTGTGTGGAGGACTCCGAAACGGTGGCAGAGATCTTGTATCTGCGGCGCGTTCATGTTTGCCCCTTGGTCGTTGTGTAGTTGTTTAGGGGCTCCCTATCAGAAGAACCATTCGTCGCGCAGTATGCGGACCAGCTCGGCCCCACACGTGTCCGTGGTGATCTTGGCCTCAACCCATTTCGTGAAGAGGTCTAACATCGTGACGATGTACCATTTTCTTCCGTCGGGGTCCGAAATCAGTCCCGTGATGTCCCATTCCAAGAAATCGTTAGGCTCTCGTGGTTCGAGGGGGCAAATAGGTATCTTTTCTGTCCGCGAAGCGGTTAGCTTGGCATCTGCTGCATTTCTGGACGTCCAGGAGAAATCCGGGCCAGAAGAATCGCTCGCGGACGGCATCGTGCGTCCTTGCGGAATCGTAGTGTCCGTTCTGGTCGTGCATGATGGCTAGTACGGAATTCCGCATGGTCAGGGGCACGTAGATCTGCTCCCACAGCTGGTCCTTGAACTTGTATCGTCGGTAGAATAAATCTCCCCGCATCTGGAGTTCGCAGTGCCCCATTTTTACCGGGTTCGAATGTCCGCCAAGTTCCTGGACGGATTCGCTCTGTAAGCGGCCGAGTACGGCGTCGGGCGACAGGGTAAGGCTTTCTTCCTCGGACAGTGCCATCGGTTCCGTGGACTCAGTCTCGGCGTGCGCTATGCCGGCGAAGTTGGGTGCGGCATCTGGTTCGTAAAGGAGTTTTGGGGTCTGTCGCACGCATCCGCCCTGAACGTGAACTCCTGTTCGAAGTCAGGGAGGGCGATTACGGGTTGGGCTGCTGACGATCCGCTTGAGCTTTTCGAAAGCTTTTAGTTGCTCCTCCCCCCACGCGAACGGAACTTTCTTCCGCACCAGTCGGTTTAGGGGTTCGGCTATCTCGGCTAGCTTATCAATTTACTCTGAATAGTACGTAACGAACCCCAGGAATCGCAACATGTCCCGCGCGTTCGTTGGCCGGCCGTATTTGAGTACGTGCGCAGCCGATTCGGGAATCGCCGTTACCCCTTCCGCCGAGATGAGGTGCCCGACATATTTTACGGTGGTTTGGAACCACTGGCATTTAGAGGGTTTTACTTTAAATCCGGCCTCCCGCAGTATCTGGAGGGTTTTCTGAAGGTGGCGTACATGGTCTTCGCGCGTCCTCAAGAACACGATGATATCGTCCATGTAGTCAGACGCCAATTTAAGCCCTTTAAATCACGAGTCCATGGCCCCCTGGAATATGGCGGGGGCGTTTGTGAGTCCGAAGGGCATGACGTTAAATTCGTACAGCCCCCATGGTGTCACGAAGGCTGTCTTGTGGTGATCCTTCGGATTTACCCCTTTCTGCCAGAACCCGCTAGCTAGGTCCAGCGTAGTGAAGACGGCGGACCCTCCCAGCTTCGCCATTATGTCCCTCGGCTTGGGGATCGGGGTCGCGACCTTCACGGTTTGACTGTTCAATTTCCGAAAGTCAACGCAGAGGCGCCAAGTTCCGTCGCCCTTCCGCTGGAAGAGCACTTGGCTCGTGTAAAGGCTTTCGCTGGGTTGTATGACACTCGCGAGTAGCATTTCGTCGACCTGACGCTTGAACTCCTCCTGAAGCTTATACGGTATCGAGCGATATGTGTGTCGGAACGGTTCTCCGGTCGTGGGAATATCGCATCGAAACTCGTTGGCGCGCCCCAGTTCGGCCGTAGAAAGGGCGAACGTGTCCCTGTATTTGTCAAGAAGGTTCTGGGCTTCCTTAGGCGCTCCTGGGATCTCGATGGTTCCGCGTTTACCCGGTTCCTGGGTTCTGCGTTGGCTTTGTCGAAGGTAAACCTGCGAGTTTTAAAGTTCAAGAGAGAGGCTTCCCTCTGGAGACTCGGAGCATTTTTGCAGAACCTTTTTTTTACGAAAATAATGTAGTTTGAAGACGACGGTTTAAATGCTCGCTAAATTTAAGCATCTCATTCTATATTAATAACTGTAACGCACGCCACTAGCTGCATGTATCGTTTTTACACCTGGTAACTTAACTTGTTTTATATATCAATTTAGGTCTGCCATTTAATCCGCGATAACGCTTCTGATCCTCATCAGACTTTGCATTCATATCCTATCGTGTTGGCTTATCGATAATAAATCTTCCCTCAAAATCTCTCCTCCTGTTTGCTCAAATCTGCCTCAGTATCAAGGTGCACTCTCTCCTATTTTCTCCAGGTCTTCGAAGTTACGAGGACATTACATTTGGTGATAGCGACGTAAAACGTGAAAGTTACCACGTTTTCTTACTTACACGCCGTTTCGTAGTCATACCTACCCCTACTATTGCAGGCAGAATGCTGGGTAAGAAGTTTAGCTTCCTAGTAGACACTGGTGCAGCCGTTTCCATTTTCAACGAACTAATCCTGCGTCGTTCACGACTCATCCTTTCCACGTTTCCCCAAATACAAGTCGTAGCCGCCAATAACTCTCACCTTACGATTTCCGGTGCTGCTTCAATGGTACACCCCTTGTTTTACTATGCTAACTTTACCTTATAGGAGGGGCGCGCACTTTTGGACACACCGGTCTACGCCCACGACGTTGCACACCTCACAGCGTGCGAGTTGCGGATCTTCATTCAGAAATCCCAGAACCAATTCAACGTCCTCCTTCACCATTCTGAACTTACTTACCGGTCATTTCTCTCCAATTGTCATATCTACGTGTTACGATAATCACATCCCCTCTACTTATACATATATACCTATTTCTACATTACCGACTCCTTCTCTCGCCTGTTGGAATAAACATGCCACCTAAAAGGGACCCTGTTTTATGAATCTCCGACGAGAAGGCTGTCACATTGGTGTCAGAAGTATCGAACCCATCCCAAACGATAAATCGACCACTGGCTACGCTACGGTAAATTATTCCTCTCCCGCGTCCCAAAGGACCAGAAGAGCGAGACAATCCTGCGTCTCCTTGGTCCCAGCGCTTTCATAACGACAGAAGACGCTGGTTGTTTCCCCTGATGACGACGTCGACGTGCTGTGCACGAAACTCCGCCGGGCTTTCCGAAAACCTGTGCCGGAGTCTCAATTCTTCCAGAGATGCCAATGAACGGGAGAAACTCCCTCACAGTTCCTTGACGCCCTCCGAATAATGGCCGACGCCGCGTTTACTGAAGACACGCGCGCCAAGAACGAAGAACGCGCCCTGCAACGTTTCTGTGACGGTGTTCCTTTCCATCGCCATTGCCAGCGCTCCCCCGAAGACGATCGACGAAGCAACGACCCATGTGAGACGTCTTCAAGACGCTGAACAACGACGGGGCCTACGTCAACCGACGACAGCCTACAGACCCCCCAGCCAACCAACGGCAGCCTACATACCCCCCAGTCAACACAGACTGCCACTACTGCCTCCGTTACGGCAAACGCAAGAAC
>JAPUBX010002255.1:0-10569 GCA_028672205.1 Proteocephalus fallax | reverse complement strand
ATCGGCCCCAGCAAAAAACTATCGAAACGTCAAACGTATTGAAGCAACAAGCTTTAGAGTTCGGATTTAATAGTGAAGTGAATGTGGCGAAATTCTATTTCAATATACCCACGGCTGACAGCTTACCTTCCGTCACCTTAAGTAGTCCGTTGGACCCGCCAGTAAACGCAGTACACAGAGGCAAACAAATCGAGGAATACAGTAAATATGAGACGGCGGTAAAGATTTATTTTTGTCAGAAAGCGAAGAAGCTGCGGCGATTCGTTGGCAAACTAGAGACGTTCTTCACAATTTCAAGGGACCAGCAAGCATGCGTTATCCAAAAGAGGCCGAAAACCTCTTCGACCTGGATTACGTATTCCCGTAGGTAGGAATGGCGATCAAAATATCATTTACATACACAAAATCAAATCTTATCCCGCGTCAAATTTAGCTGAACAAACTTTGAAAGAACTAGGCTTTGTTCCATAAAAAGGAAGACATTCGTACGAATTCGAATAATCCAAACGGTGTCATGATGGTCTTTCGGGCGCTTGCCTACAGTAACGGATCGACTGTGGGTGATCCTGGGTGCGTATGAAATGTTCAAAATGCTCTCTTTACAAGACTATGTGGTAACAGCGCTTTCTAATAGTTGATGGGCTTCAGCTTCGGCTACATTATTAGACATTTGTACACGCTGGATTTGCTAGAATCTCCGTCCATATATAATATAAACTATAAAACTTCCTAAAAGATTAATTTCTAATGACGCAGGAACAATAACTAATCTCATCCAAGATATCAATTCAGAACACGCGTTTTAGTCTTTCTTATCAGAACTTTAATATAATGAGTACACTACAGGGCAACCGCCTTATAAATGAATGAATGAATTAACAGACAACAACGGTAAGGGGAGGACTCGGGCGATATGGAAACAGGCGATATGGAAACAGGCGAAAGTAGGTTTGGTCTAGCGTGCACGCGTGTGTTCCTTTAGTGTTAAGATTCAATTTAACCTATTGCAACCTTCAACGGTCGGATGTATTTCTCCAATCCTTTTGCTGCTCGAATGGTCTCGGGAAATGCCGCATTTTCACAACTATACGTAGGGCAATTTTAAAGATAGAGTTAAGACAAATAAACCAGAAATAATTCAATACTTTAAAGACAATAATTTACCGCCATCGAGCCCCAATTATACCGAAATTTCATCACTTGTTTGTGCGTTTGGCCATGAGTTTCACTAAAAGGAGAACCGAAAATGTGCCCTGCATAAAGACAATGTAGCATGTTTGATAAGACGGAAGCGGGATCATAGATGGTAAAATCGTCTCAAACGGGAGTTCTTATTGGTGGAATGTTGGTGACGATTGTAGGAAAAATCGGCGGTTCCACAGCACTGTCAATTCAACTCTGTTCGACAGCCTTCGAGCTGTAGCCAATGATCTAAGCTCTTTTCTATTGCATTGGGCGTATTGCTGAACGCATCAAAATGCGTCTAAATCCCTGATAGCAGATGTTGACGCATCGTCGATTGCATCGGTCAACAATTTAAGCTAGACATCTAAACAACTGTGCGTTGTTTTCAACAGCCGGCTATCCAGGAGTAATCACGTTTGTGGCGTCGTCTCTGCTTCTTAGTTCTCGGTTTCTATCCCGTGGCATCGTCGATGAGATTCATTTGCCGGTCGCAAACTTAAAGTTCGAACGTGAAGAGAAAGGTGACTCTCAGAACATCAGCCACGACGACGATTAAATCATTAATCAGCCGTGTAAACGTAGAGGACGAAGTGTCCGTTTATTCATTTTAACTTGTCGAAGAAGATTCGCGGAGAGAGCCCTATATTGACGATTAAACCTGGACTCTTGTTATTTTCTGTCGCTTCTTAACTCAGAGTTAAGTTAGCACACCTTCAGCAAGTATAACAGGCGTGATCGTCTTCCCAATTTCAGCACTCCACATTCTCCCACATTTTCACGTCCATAATCGTAAATAGCGTTAAAATCGTCCTAGACGTCAGTTTAATCGAATCTGGCAAAAACCCACATGGAGAACCAACTCTGCAAGAACTCGTCAAATATCCTTTATTCTTCGTTTTAGCAGTGACGTCCGGCTCGCAGGTAACTTTATATGTTTGTATGAGGAATTTAGCCTTATGAATTATCATGAGATGTATGCGAATCAATGATCTATTCATTCGAATATATAAAAAAACATCTCCTAAAACGCCGCCGATGGAGGGCGTTAGGGTAATCGTGTAGATTCCAAATTCTTTTTTAAGTTTAAATAATATTTTTGTGGGCACGTTTGGTTATTAATCCCTACGATCTCCTGTCTCGTTAACGAATTCATGCTTATGCAATTGCAGAACACGTTGATATTTGTTGAGCATGTCTAAAATATATTAAGCCAGTGCTTTAAATGCAATATACGAAAGTCATAACCAGATGGAACCCATAACGCCAGGTGAAATAGAAGCAATTATGAGTTTAAAGGGACAATCAATCGAAATTAATTTCCTCAAATCTCGAGGTGACTGCGAGAACAACAACCTGCTTCATGAAAGGCCTGACCACCTACACGTCAGACGTAGTGTCAATAAAGGCGTGCGACAAAGCAAAAGGCGCTCCCGGCAGACGTTGCAGTCGAGCAAATTGACTGCTTTCTTGAGCGATTTTGCCTAGTAACGGGTTTGTTTAATTATAAACTTCGGGTGTTCTTCCTGTAAGCGAAATATGAAAATAATTAATATTTTTGCAAATAATATATAGCTATAAGATACAATAGGTTATCAAAACCATTAATATTTTATAATGACTTCCATGCACAATTTCGTTTAAATAAAATGTTATTATTGTATTTCTTGAACCTCAAGGTGACGCACAGTTGTAAACTTCTCTTTTGCGATGCGGAGTAAATATTCGGAAACTATTTTTCGGTGTTTCTATTTGCGTTAACAATTAAACAAAGAAAGTTTCTTCATAAAACATATATATATCCGTAATACATATGTATGGAAACATAAGTTTCCATTTAAACGGCAAATGTATGTTTTGGGCTATTTATACATAAAAGCTTGAACTTCTGCTTATTTTCGACTGTTTTGATTTGATTTAATAGCTTTAAGTTGATATTTATTAGATGAGTATGGACCCATTTATTCGTAAAATAATATTTATCCGTTAAACCGTGTGCAGATTTTAAGGACATAGTCCGTTACAGATCGTTTCAACTTATTGCAAGGTGTTGCTTTTGGTAACGGTGATACAGATATCTTTAACTGAAAAGTTAATTTAACTTTGCCCAATGCAAATAATTGTTTTCCTCATACAATAGCATTGAAAAAAGATTATGTTTTATAAAATTAAAATACCGTGTTTCTTTACCTAATTTTATTATGTTAAGGTTTCAAAAGCGATGCGTTACGAACAGCAAAACGGTAAAGTCTATGTAGGCGAAAATCACCTTGATTAATCACAATTAAACATTTTAATAAACTTTTAGACGAATTCGAGTCGGTTTTTATAACTGTCACTTAAATATCGATTTATGGGATTTTTGTTTTAACGATACCGGAGCTGGGCGGAATCTGGGACTTGTCTGAACCCTCGTGTGAAAAGCGGTGCGTGAGACCAGCCTTGTATTTTTGCTAACTATACGCCTTCGTTAAGGGAATTACGAACCGGATGGACACTAGCAATTCAAGTCGCCGAGCAGTGAGAAAGGGATCCAACAAGAGGGTGCCGACAACGAGACGTCGGGGCGTTTCTTCTCCGCGATTCATCGAACTGGAGAATAAGCTAATGCAGGCGAAGATCAAGGGGCTTGAGCATCGCGACAAGATGCAGAACGAGGCCCAGTATTTGCCCATCCCCGTTCCAGCTACCACCCCGGAGCTGAGGCCCCTCACCCCTATCCAATCCCCACGACAGTACATCCCCGTTCCCGTTACTATACCAGAGCTGAGGGCCCTTACCCCTACCATAACCCCTCGACCGTACATTCCCGTTACCCTCTGCCCCTCCCCGTCTACTGTAGCCCCTTTTCCCCCTGTTGGGTACCATACTTCGCACAATCCCGCAAATACATCACTTCCAGCTCTTGCGTCCTTTAATGTGCGTTCAATTCTCAACAAAGTTGACGATTTTCACTCTCTGCTTAGAACTGCTCTGTTTAAACCTGTCGGCGTGGTCTGTCTACAAGAAACCTTTCTTCGGGACATCAATCTGGATCACATATTTATGCCAGAGAATTTCGAATGCTTTTGTCAAGACAGAGTGGTCGGTGTTTAATCCAAGGGTGGTGGTGTCGCGAGTTTTATCAATCTCAGCTTGTCAAAATCGAACAAAACGTTTTTTCTGCTATGCAGCCAGTGCTATTGAATGTGTTGGGGTTATGTGCCATCCAAGGTCTCTTCAAAACTGCAAGTCTGTGACAGTCTTTAACTTGTATATCCCCCCATCTTCTACCAGAACAGACACATCTAAGTTATATGATTCGCTTTTATTTCTTTAATTATGGAAGGGAATCTTCTTGACCACATATTTGTGTCCGATTCTTCTCTGTATGCATGTCGAAAACGTGCACCTTTAGCCCAGTCGGACCACTGCATAGTTGTTGGTCTACCGAACATATATGGCAAGGATAAAAAAACCATCAACGTTGTACCAAACCTATCGAGAAATTAAACCAATTTCGATACAGATCACAGCTGAGGTAAATCGCCTTAGCAATATTTTTGTAGATGAGCTGTTCTGAACATCGAACCCTATGACCTCTTGAAAAATTGACAGGAACCCGCCGCCAATATCTACCAAGTGGTGTCCTAGACCTTGATTCTCTGAACGATGGCTTTATCTTCAAATCCGCTGATCATTCCGCGGTACCTCTCGTTAGATCTCTTAATCCCAGCGCTTTCCTGCCCGCTCACGAATTGACCTGTCTCCCAAATTTTGGCTGGCCTCAAGAGCTCCACCGCGACTGGTCCGGACGGGGTCTCTCCCGCGGTTCTTATAATCTGTCACACCGAGATATCTCCGATTGTAACACGACTCTTAAAGTATTCGTTAAGAGAATGTTCCTTTCCTTCGTAATGGAGAGATATCGCTATAAAACCTATTCCGAAAGCGGCCAATGGTTCCGCTGTACCTGTGAAGTATTGACCCATCGCCAACTCATCTGTCTGGTTGAGAAGCAACGGTGTACTACAAGGCGCTGTGCTATCTCCTTTCATTTTCAACTACTACACGTCGAGCCTTCGGTCCCCTAACGACGCAACAATAATTTTCCCCGGCCTTAAATGTTCTGACTTTTTAACCCTTCATAGACTTTTTTCTTGTGGTCTGCCTATTCTCTGCTTGCTGGCGTACTTCTCTGACAGACATGACGTGAAGACAAATGTGCCAAACTGAACAGCATAACTTGTTGAGTGGAACCATTTTAAACAAATGTATTTTCATTATGTAAACAGAAAATTACGGTAAAATTTTTTCAAATTGAAATAAGAAACCGACCATTCACTTCTTTAACATTTCTTTAAATCAATGGATATCGACAGCGAGACTGGTGTAAATAAGATTAGTTATTAATCAGATTATTCACGGCGTTTGAAAACATTATAAATTAGTTACTGTAAGGTATATACGCCGAAGGCGGTGTAGACGGGAGGGGACACATCACGAGAGAAGTACAGCATTGGAGGGTAACCTGGGTACGCGGGAGGGTAACCTGGGTAGGCGGGGTCTTTTCTGGCTCAACCACGGGGGTACTCGAAGCGTCATCGTTGTTCTGAAGCAGCTTACCATGGCTCCCTTATTAAAGATCAATCGAAATGAATTATCAACCGAAGCTCTTCCGCGTGAACACGTCGAAATGTGTGTGCGAAGGTTCCCCGCCTGAGAAAACGACCTCTCGCATTGACTGCAGGCGTGGGGCCTCAAACCTGGAAGACGTCAAAATAAAAATGTCAAAAACGCTGCATTAACAACATTTCGCAACAAAAAGTCGGCGAAACGCCCCATGACGGTTAAACGGTGCCCAAAAATAAAACCTCGCAAAATCGGCGCAATATTTTTAATTTGTAATAAACGTGGAGAAATGGAGTTGATTCATGAAAAACGATGCTATTCGACAGCTTCGTGGAAGATGCAAGAAGTGAAACGCACCCGCGTGAACACTCGAAATGTGTGTCCGAAGGTTCCCCGCCTCGAGAAAACGACTTGTCGCATTGACTGCAGGCGTGCGGCCTCAAACCTGGAAGACGTCAAAATAAAAATGCCAAAAACGCTGCATTAACAACATTTCGCAACAAAAAGTCGCCCAAACGCCCCATGACGGTTAAACGGTGCCAACAAATAAAATAAAACCTCGCAAAATCGGCGCAGTATTTTTAATTTGTAATAAACGTGGAGAAATGGAGTTGATTCATGAAAAACGATGCTATTCGACAGCTTCGTGGAAGATGCAAGAAGTGAAACGCACCCGCGTGAACACTCGAAATGTGTGTCCGAAGGTTCCCCGCCTCAGAAAACGACTTGTCGCATTGGCTGCAGGCGTGCGGCCTCAAACCTGGAAGACGTCAAAATAAAAATGTCAAAAACGCTGCATTAACAACATTTCGCAACAAAAAGTCGGCGAAACGCCCCATGACGGTTAAACGGTGCCAACAAATAAATAAAACCTCGCGAAAACGGCGCGGTATTTTTAATTTGTAATAAACGTGGAGAAATGGAGTTGATTCATGAAAAACGATGCTATTCGACAGCTTCGTGGAAGATGCAAGAAGTGAAACGCACCCGCGTGAACACTCGAAATGTGTCTGCGAAGGTTCCCCGCCTCAGAAAACGACTTGTCGCATTGACTGCAGGCGTGCGGCCTCAAACCTGGAAGACGTCAAAATAAAAATGCCAAAAACGCTGCATTAACAACATTTCGCAACAAAAAGTCGCCCAAACGCCCCATGACGGCCAACAAATAAAACCTCGCGAAAAACAATACAAATATTAAAATGTATTTACAAAAACAATAAACTCAACCACGGGCCTACCTTTATGTGTATTTAAATGTTGTTTGAAGTTTATTTTTACTAACAAATCGCTCCTGACACTCGATGCACTCAAAGGGGTGGTAGTTGGAATGAGTTCGAAGATGTTCGGTCAATCCGCCCGGTGTCTTGAACTCCTTGAAACAATCCTTACAACAATTCCCACGCGACGGCTCATCTACGGCCAAAATTTTCGTAACTTCACAACGAGAAAACAAAGAGAAAGATAAGACCAGGGATATTGGTCAAAATGACAAACACTTTAAAAAGAACTCACTCTCAACACTCTGATCTGTGCGCGTCTCCGGTCCTGGAATAATTCCCGATTCTTTGGCAAACTGCAAGTTAAACTGCGGTTAGTGCTGATTGTGTAGTTCTCATGACCTCAATAAAGCGCTTACAATTACAGTTAAATATTCAGCAGAAAAAGAATAATTAACAGGCTCGGGCGGCAACAAGTTTGCTTGAATTTAAACAGCTAAATAAATGTATGCGTTTATTCGAATTGTTTGTGGTTCATCAAAGTCCGTGGCATATCAAATAGAGACAGGAAACGAAGGTAAGCCAATATTATACAGAAGCTTAATTCGTGGTTGAAAAGAAACTGGCTCATATGCCCCAACGCCCGTTTAGCGTACGAAATAAAACATCATTTATAGCTAAACATAATTTAAAAAATCTGACACATTATACAGCCACCTCAAAACAGACAACGAATTAAAGATATATGTCAAGTGTGCTCATCTAATTTATTTTCCGCTTGAGAAATCAAATACACTAAAAGAGTGCATATTTAATTCGAAGATTTAATGAGTTTAAGGGTCTCTATAAAACATGCTTTAACCAAACAGTACAATGATAGACTAACGAAATGAACTCACTTCTTTAATATTGTATTTATTGCGCAGTGTCATTTCCTGCTCCTCGTCGAGTACTGAATATGTAAATATAAATTGTATAAATTACCTCCCATCTTTCGAAGTAGCCGTAAATTATGAAACACTTGTTGCTGGCGTACTTCTCTGACAGACATGACGTGAAGACAAATGTGGCAAACTGAACAGTATAACTTATTGAGTGGACCCGTTTTAAACAAATGTATTTTCATTCAGTAAACAGAAAATTACGGTAAACATTTTTTTCAAATTCAAATAAAAAACCGACCATTCACTTCTTTAACATTTCTTTAAATCAATGGATATCGACAGCGAGACTGGTGTAAATAAGATTGGTTATTAATCAGATTATTGACGGCGTTTGAAAACATTATAAATTAGTTACTGAAAGGTATATACGCCGAAGGTTGTGTAGAAGGAATGGGACACATCGCGAGAGAGGGAAGTACAGCATGCGTGGCAGGGCCGGGGGATAAAGTTCAACAGCCTGTAGTAATTCAAACGTTGATACTGATCGAGTGTTCTGAGGAGTGCATGCTATGGAATACATATGTAATACGCATCCGGGTGCCCACTCTGTCTATTGAATAGAATTTTTCCTGCAGTTAAAATGAGTTGCAATGATCCTACACTGGAAACATTCTATGAATGGAGATCCAGACAAAAACGGAACCTAAAGGAAAAACAACAGTTGCGAACTGATTGGGAAAGAGAAAGAAAAACACTTTGCCGAACGTTTTCTGACCTCAAAATTGCCATGGTATAGTGTTGTGGCGGCGGTCGTATACTGTAGAATCGGATAAATGAGCGAGAACTTCTGTTGTGCCGGATCAAAATGCCAAGATTGTGTAGGTTGATGGGTAGCGATGTGTCGTATATTCCTGACGAAATGTCTTATGCGGAAAGGGAATCGGCGGTTGAAATTCCCCACGTACTCCCAGCCTAGTCCTGAACAGTAGTTCAGCTGGGCTACTCTGAAGGTCAGGTTTGAGTGTCGATACAATGCTCAGTAGAGCAATAGTCGAGCCAGTAGGGCTGCCTTTAACTGGCGGTGGAACCTCTGAACTATGTTATCAGTTTCTCGGAGGGACGATTTCGTGCGAAATCGGAGGCAGCAAAAGTATTCGCACATCTTGCAGCAGGCAACGGACTCAAAATATTCGCCGCAGTAGTTTCAGGTATTGGCACCGATAAGGGTCATCATGTTAAACGGTATGCGCTCGTCAACAGGAAACGGTCGAACGAACTCAAATTGAGCCTTGCTATCCTTAGTCACCTTAGAGCATTGGCATGCGATGCATGCTTTGGCCATGTTCTCGTGTATTTCGACAGCCCTTGCCGCGTAAAGCGACAAACGATCAATTAACTGATACCTTGTTACCAGGGTGGGCGAAGGATTGGATTGCACCGAACCAAATACGTCGCAAATGTGGTGTCGCGTAAAATCGTGATAACTGGGTAGGACAACGGAACTGCTATTTTTGTGGATTTATGTGGGCCAACCTGTGTCTGCTGTTGCGCTTGTACCAAGGCCTAATAGTCGATACGAAGCATCGTCGCAAAACCATTGATTATGATACGGAAAAATGCATCGGGGACTGGATCGTCAGCATGCGAGAAACAATTGGCAAATGGTCCGTGAAAACCATTAGAGTATAAGCTTCGGCCCAATGTCTGAATTGCTCATGTCCGAAAAGAATAATTGGCGTCGAAATACTATAGCGTGTCTATGTCGTTATGAAAGGTTTTGTGAAAAAGGCCAGTGTTGTTGACGATTTCCGACATCTCGATGTTCATCTCGGCCCCAGCAAAAAACTATCGAAACGTCAAACGTATTGAAGCAACAAGCTTTAGAGTTCGGATTTAATAGTGAAGTGAATGTGGCGAAATTCTATTTCAATATACCCACGGCTGACAGCTTACCTTCCGTCACCTTAAGTAGTCCGTTGGACCCGCCAGTAAACGCAGTACACAGAGGCAAACAAATCGAGGAATACAGTAAATATGAGACGGCGGTAAAGATTTATTTTTGTCAGAAAGCGAAGAAGCTGCGGCGATTCGTTGGCAAACTAGAGACGTTCTTCACAATTTCAAGGGACCAGCAAGCATGCGTTATCCAAAAGAGGCCGAAAACCTCTTCGACCTGGATTACGTATTCCCGTAGGTAGGAATGGCGATCAAAATATCATTTACATACACAAAATCAAATCTTATCCCGCGTCAAATTTAGCTGAACAAACTTTGAAAGAACTAGGCTTTGTTCCATAAAAAGGAAGACATTCGTACGAATTCGAATAATCCAAACGGTGTCATGATGGTCTTTCGGGCGCTTGCCTACAGTAACGGATCGACTGTGGGTGATCCTGGGTGCGTATGAAATGTTCAAAATGCTCTCTTTACAAGACTATGTGGTAACAGCGCTTTCTAATAGTTGATGGGCTTCAGCTTCGGCTACATTATTAGACATTTGTACAGGCTGCGTTAGATGGAATCTTCAGCCAGCGCAACCACAGCTTGAATTTTAAGCTCTCTAGTGAAAAGTTTAGTGGTCCTGACGATGGTTATACATACGTTTATATTAGCCGGCCAGACTCTGAGAATGATGGCCAAACAATTTTCCCCCGAAAATAATGTAGTTTGATGAC
>JAPUBX010002253.1:0-104995 GCA_028672205.1 Proteocephalus fallax | reverse complement strand
CGAAACTCGGCGAAGTCGTTATTACGCTGCATCTCTATCTTTTCATTGTCATTCTGCTTTGAATACCGTCATTAATTGGAACCATTTGGTTTTCTGAATAAAGGAGGACCTTTTCCTCTATTTCTTACGTAAACAGTACGTCAGACAGAGTCCCTAAGGGTTCATGTTGCTACTACTTACTTCAAATCATAGAAATACGCTGAGGGGCGTTTAGGACACCAAAAAAACACCGAAAATTTAAGAAGAAGCAGCAGTTGTAAAATCAGTAGTACTAGTAGCAGTGGTAGTAGTAGTTGTTGTTGAGTTTTGATAATAGTATTATTACTATGGACCAGTGGCAGTTTAGGAATTCGTTGCTCACTGCAGCTCTTGTCGGTAGGGAAATTTCTTATCGATTTTGTATACAAAACATAAATGGCTTCATTATGCCAACACCTACCTTGAGTTATTGCTTGCTCCATTAAAGTTTCGCACATGGAGAAAAGGTTGTTTCTCGACCGACGTAGAAACACAAATACGGTGGTACATCGTTGTTTGCCAACTGCGCAATTACCGCCGGGTCTTCGGAAAGTTAAGACTCATGTGTGCAAACACACCCATCGGTGGGTGGACACACACTGGGGGTGCGTGTGATTTGCCGTTCTCCGTGGATTCCTGAAATGGACGTCCCGTTTGGCAAAGTCGGCAGATCTGTCACCTTCAAGAACGACTGATGGAATTTGGGAAACATCAGATGCGTAAGACAACCAATATCCCAATGGCGAGGAAGAATAATTAACGCAGAGACAAAATTGACAAAAAGTGTAGGGGGACCGCTTTTGTTCCACGAGAAAAATTGTATTGAGTCAATTAGATTCATTAATTCCCGTAAGAGGTCCCCCTCCCATCTGTCGTGTCTCATACCTCGCACTCCCTCATTGGCCGACTGGCCGTTCTGCTCCCAAGCCATGTATAAAAAAAAATGAGGTTTCTCAAGTAAACTCTCGAGAACACCTTCATCTTCTTCCGGTTGGTGGTATCACGGGTCTTAACAGAAAAACCACTTCTATTCGTGGTTGACGTGAATAACAAATCACAATGGACCTATCGCCAAGGCCCACCAAGATTCTTCTTACTGTGTCTGCAAGGGTGTCACCGAATAAGAAAGAAACGCACCAGGACTTCTCGTGGGCCACAAATCCTGGAGAAGCCTGCGAAATTCTCCGTTATAATTACCAGTCTCGTGTTTACCCAAAGCCCATCACATCCCATTTAATACACTCTGTAATGTCTGCAATGTCACCGAATGTATAAGTGCCCGAAACCTACTAGGCTGCCACATACACATAGTCTGACACTCTCTGATGTTCGAGAAAGACGTTATCGTTTTAACAACATACCGGTTCATGGGTATGAGCATTGTCAACTTTCGCTGACTCGTTACAAATCGAATTGCTTGGCTCATTTGGACAGTCAGAATAGGAGGGGATAATTCAGGAGCTAGTATTCGGCGAAGAATAAAGATCTGGTTCACTAATCCACGGCCACGCCTGAAGCTTTTGCATTGCGTTGGCAAAATCTGCCTAAGTTGGTGGGTGGAATTGAATGTAGAAAATCTCTCTTTGGATCAAAGGAATCTGGTCGTTGAATTACCGATACCATTAGTGTTCCTAGTCTTAGTCGTAGTCGTAGTCGTTGTAGTAGTCGTAGTAGTAGTCGTAGTCGTAGTAGTAGTAGTCGTAGTAGTAGTAGTAGTAGTAGTAGTAGTAGTAGTAGTAGTAGTAGTAGTAGTAGTAGTAGTAGTAGTAGTAGTAGTAGTAGTAGTAGTAGTCGTAGAAGTAGTAGTAGTAGTAGTAGTAGTAGTAGTAGTAGTTGTAGTAGTAGTAGTAGTAGTAGTTGTAGTAGTAGTAGTAGTAGTAGTAGTAGTAGTAGTAGTAGTAGTAGTAGTAGTAGTAGTAGTAGTAGTAGTAGTAGTAGTAGTAGTAGTAGTAGTAGTAGTAGTAGTAGTAGAAGTGACTTTTGTATTAGTATTGGCAACGTTAATACTAGTAACCGTGGTTGTAGTCAGTTGTAATAATATCAATAATAATTTTTATTCAGTTAGGAAGGATACAAACCGACAATGTAAAATCGCCTCTCAGTTACTGCTTCACTTCACAAAATCTTGACTGATAAGTAGCGATATGCCGCTGGAATAGCCCGCAACCGTTTCCGACTGTACCAACGAGGCAAGTGAAGAAGACGGGTGGGTGTTCTGGTGAGAAAACTCCATGAAAGCGGATTTACTAAATTATTTATACATTCGAGTTTGTTAGTCTGGTGGCGTGGGCGGTTGTCAAATTAGAATTGGTTAACGAAAATAAAGGGTTTCTCTTGGGGAATACAAGCGTTTGCCCAACAGCTGCCGGCATGATCGTCGCATAAGTCGAAGCGATTTAAAAAAGACCGTAATAGAGGGGATGGAAGGAATCACTAAGGAGGAAAAATATCGTGAAATTGCGTTGAAGAATAGTGGATCTAAAGGAGTACATCGATCAGTGTTTCTCTTACTTTTTCACTCGCGACACACATTAAGTAAAAAAAATAATTTTGGTTAAACTTTATTTTCAACGTTTATATTTATAATGCGATGGGTGGGCTTGCTTTCGAGAGCAAATAAGGTTTTAACGGACCTCTAATGTTGACAAACAAACACGCATTTCGTCGTCAAGTCGAAGGAGTCGCGCTCTCTTTTTTGATTTGATTTCAGTCAAAGCTGAAAATCCGAATTCACAAAACCATGAAGACGCGAACGGCAAAATGATTTTGACTGCTTTCGAACTGAGAGCTGGAAACAACTGCTTCAAGGAGAGCCAAAATTCGTCCAAACTTTTTTCGGCGAATCCCAGTCGATGGAATTTGTCATTTCTCAACTCGATCAGCTCTTCTTCCTCTTCACACGAAAGATTGATGTCTAGTTGCTTCCAAACGGGTTGATCACCCAGTCATATTCGTCGATAGAAAGTGATGGAAAATAATGGTGAATTGCTAATTGAAGATTTTTCAGTGTGGACATGATGTCATCAGCGACTTTGCTCTTAAACTGAGATTCGTTTACGGAAGGGAAGCATTCAAAAACACCCTTCGAAACTTTGCTTTTCCATAGCTTCAGTTTTTCATCAAACGATTTCAGTTTGCGTGTCGATGAGATAATGTTTTCTGATGGTCCGTGGAGGCTCAAGTTGAGAGAATTCAGTTTGTCGAACAGATCAGAGAGAAACGGAACTTTGAGCAACCAAATCTCGTCACGAAGATCGAATCCAAAATTTGTTTCCTCGACTTCCAAGAATGAAATAACTTCTACTTTGAGATAAACGAGACGCTTCAAAACTTTTCCTTTTGACAACCAGCGAACCTCGGTGTGGTAAAGCAGCGATTTGAAGTCGGAATCCATTGCATCGATGTCATAGATAGTCCACTAGAGAAGGAGATTATTTTTTAAAAACCCAAAGAAGGTTCGCAAATTCAGTATTTTTGAGTCCAGAGAAAACCACGGTGGAGTAGTATCCTATGATTGGAACCATTCAAGCATCAACGAAGTCACGCCAAGTCAACATCTACTCTCAATGGAAACGTAATGGAGACGCATTTGTATGCGTTCAGCGAAGGTCATTCCAGAAGACTACTCGCCTACCATAGGGATGGCCTTATAGATAGTTCGTCTGCTTTTTCGACGCCGAATTTAATAAGAAGAAGCTTCCCATCGCATCTTCGGCGCCACAGGCTCGGATCCAGGCGACCTGCTAGCCTTTCTTGTGGATAATATTAATTAAGTGCTACTGATTGGATTTGAAGTAGACAGAACATATATAATTATCATAGCTTACCGGAAGGGAACGCTGTTTAATTCTGAACTTCTATCTCAATAGGTAAACCAAGTAGATTCAAAGAAATGCAGACGATACAGGATTGCACAAAATTGGGAAGGTTAACAGCATGCAACTCAAATGAACAATCAAATCACAACAAACCACGTACCCATTTTTTTTTAGCTGATCGTTTGCATTTTTAGACCAGCTTGGAGGAACGAGTAAATGGATTTTGGTTATGGACGTTTATCTTTACAGAAATGTCTGCTACCGGTTCGCCATGGAAAGGAAAAATTAGTTTTAGTCTCACCACTGCACTCTTTAAGTCTCGATCGATTATTAACTCGCTGGCGGATATTCTCGATTGTTGAGAGTGATTTTTGAAGCGATTACCATGGACTCGAAGAATGTTAAACATCCCGCAATTAGGGAGAAAGTGACAATTCCCTCTGTGTACTTATCAGAGCGCCATTAACGCTTCCATACAGTAGTATTATTGCTCCGACTTGTTAACCCTTCGTAAGCTTTTTTTTAAATAATCTCGTTTTCTAGTGGCTTTCCCATGCTCTCCCTCTAAGAGACAATCATTTCGCGCAATTTCACCAAATTCACACTCCTCGCTACTTTATTAAAATTTGTTTATTTTTAAATATCTTCGACCAACGCAAGAACGATAACATATCATAATTCGGATTTTTAGTTTCCCAGCGAAAGTGAAGCAGAAAAAAGGTAGCATTTGCGATCTACAAAGTGCTAAAGCGGGGTTGTTTCCAACTGAGTTGAATTGTGCTGGAATATTTTTTTCATTATTCTTCCAAAATAGTTTGTAGTCTCCTGTTTGGAACTGTCGGGTTGAATTTGACTACACTCTTATTAATCGTTTAACAAGTTTAAACAAATGGAATGATGGTCAAAAGGAATCGTGGGAAATGTTCGCAACTTGTTTAACTAAGCACTTATGTCAATAAATGTAAAAATGTTCACAAATGAAACCCGTGAAAGTTGTTGCGTTCACTAATATAATTGGAATTATCATCGGGTTCGCGGTCACCATGGCAACCAAATTAGGGATACGGTCTGTGGCTGGGCTTTCACCACCCCCTAAACCCCCATCCCCCCAAGTCAGAGAACGGCCCCCACCGCCAGCTTGTGTATCTGCACGAAATTATTTTCAGTCGCACGCCACCGCGGATATGATTCACCGGAGACCCGTGATGTATCAGAAGATAACGCGTGTTTTCAAAAGGGACACTACCTCCCAGGCGGTGTTTGGAGTTTATAGAATAAAAGAAGGGTTGTTCAAAATTGTATGGCATTCGGGTAACATTTCGTAAGGAAGGTAAGAATCATTGCCGCATGAACAAATCCCCAAGAAGTTGACGCCATGGCGATCTTTGATTGGCCAGCGGATGGGTGCGCACAAAATGTTGAATCAATGTTTTTATCATTTTTCCGAAACGAAAATCGTCGGAAAATTCCCCCGCGTTTTGGGGAAACCGTTAAGGTGGTGGTTGTCGGTTACTCAACGGGTTTCAGCGAGTCAGCTGAATTGGTTTTCGAGTCCAACTGGATTTTTTTAAAAATTACTTTAACGCCTTGTGTTTTAGAAGGACATTGCGCGGGGTCTCAACTACTAACAATCCCCAGCCTGCGCCAATAGGACGCAGCCTCGTGTCATTCTTTTCTTTCCACTGGATGGTCAGTGCTTAGTAACCCATGCCTCCTATTGGATCACACACGGCCACAATAATTAATAATTAATAATAATTATTTTTACGCTTTATTAAGGTCACAAAGACCAGAACTTTCAGCATTTAATGTTTAACAGGAATGGAGGAAATAACAACGAGGTAATGGCGGCCATAGAAGGCCTTGTCCATAACGCGCGCGAGACAGTTTCCGCCACGCGGCCTCCAGGTTGCTAGATTACAAGCGCACGCCACTACGCTCGGCCACAACTGCCTACATTCAGAGTTGGCGAGACTGGGTCACCAATTAGTGGACCAGCCTGGTAGTTCACGCGTTATAAGCATCCCTCCCATATTTGCCCGAAACTCCTCTGTAACATCCCCTTCATGAATATTCGTTGTCATGTATCTATGCATACTTTTATACACACTTTCACTCCATTCAACACGTCGTTCTTCTAATTCTGGCTGCCGGGGACGGACACCTTTGTTCTACGTTTACCGCTACAACCCACTCGGTGAAGATCGATCATTTTTGGGGTCAGAATTGCCTACATGAAGAACTTCTCGGTCAAACAGAATTTCCGTTTTGTAAAATGCTTATCATTGGGTGTTTTGTTGAGTTTGCTTATCCGCGCCAGTGAACGCATCGTTCAAACTTTAGATGTATTCTTCCATCTTTTTTCTTGAAGGGTATCATGTTTTCGATTTTGTAATGGAAATCCAATAGATTTAAAAAAAAAAAAGGGATTTCCACAAAAATGGTTTTTTTCCTGCGTCTATCTCCTGCCAAACGATGAACCCACTTCAGGGATGGCATTTCCACGAAGACTCCGGGGAATATAGTAGAGCTATCCGTGTCCTCAGTGCCAACACCTGACCATCAGAGAAGCCATCTCCAGCCACTGGATGAACCGGCTTCATGAATGCCACGAATCGAAGCCTCCCATTAACGCTGATCGCAGGTCAGGTTTGAGCCCATAATTGGCTAGTTCTGACTCCAGTGACCGTCTGCGGTCAAAAGCGTTCCTTTACGGTGCTAAGTCACATTGTTTTAGATATTCGTTGCTCCACTTGGACACGATAGTGGCCAAAGACGGTGGTCTATAAGCTCTGTGTCTGGGCGTCGTAAAACGCAGTTAAACCACTGCGGCAGACGGTTTCGTAGAAGGGTTGGCAACTTCCACGTAAATGCACAGCGACGCCTTATTTGGCCGTCGGAGAACTGGTCCGCTTTCGAGATCCGCCACTCCTTAACACTGCATGGCTCGATTTACAAGGAATTCGTCTTTAGGCATCGACATTGAGCTACTAGGCCCGTCACAGATTTGCGAAGAGATTGATTGGGTATTCGAATCACTTTCGGTACTGCTTTCAAAATACATACATCAAATGCAAGCAAATCTGCAAAGACTTGTATGTGAATTAGGTGTTTCACAGCTTCTGCGTTCTATGTGGAAGCAAAGACGAATGCGCTCCAATTAAGTATTTCCCAATGCCCGATTGTTGTTCTTGCATCAAATCATCGCTTTTGACGAAATATGGATTTCCCAAGATAATCAGAAACGACGGGTGGGCAAGGGTATTAGGAAAAGAAACATTTTCACTACCGAAACCCATCGTGGTTATCGTATGGTGGAAAGCACGCAGCATTGGGATGAGCGCTATTGATTGGGCCGCCATTAAGGTGTATACTATCATTTATATACTTCGAGGCTTTAATTCTCATTTCCTGCCAATCTAAATCGTTGTTATTTAACTTAGTCGTGAATGCTCTTATAAGGCAATTATTGTTAACATTTCGCGGTCCTAAATCAGAGGAGATCATTTCGGCTGATTCTATCAATAAAATTTCAATTGTTTTTCCTTAATATTTATTCGTTTCTTTAATTAATGTTTGCTTGATTAGACCAGTAGGCCTTAACAGCACGTAAATACAATCGTAAAAATATTTTTTTTAAATTTATATGATTCATAATTACGTAAATGGTGATACATCCAAAACAGGAGATTTTTATGACTGCGGGTTTATGTGCATTTTTCGATGGAATTTATTAAATATATATTTTCATGTGTTCCAACCTAATATTTTGAGTTTGCAGATAGTTTTATCATGAGTGATAATTGATATTGATATAATAAAGTATTCCTTTGAAGTTCATGGAATAAAAAAGTTCGAATTGATGTTTTTTTCAATTCTGAAAAGAATGTTCCTATAATCGGGTATTACAATAATTTGCTATTGCTTTTAAAATTTTATTTGTATGAAATGGCTTAAAAATTTAAAAAAATCAGTTTACTATTGAAATAATCACCTCCATATGTTTGAAAATATAACAAGAAGATGATTTGCCTCAAACCTCCGATTTCGTTGATCGAACGAAATCATTTTACGGCAAGACGATGGTGCAAATGAAATCCTAGCAATCCCGCTTTAAAAATGCAATCCAGCGTCTCTTCACACTAAATAGACTGGAGGTTACACAAATCAGACCATTTATTGATTTATGACCCACATTAGCCTCCTCTCAGTCCTCATACTTCTCAGCCACTTTCTCCCACTCCTAATCTTCCTCGTCTTCCTCCTCCTCCGCATTAATTCCTTCAGCCTCCTACCTCATATACCTCCTTTAAATCCAGCAGCTCATACTCTTCCTCCTCTTTCTAATCGTTATGCTCCCCATCCTCCTTCTCCTCCTCCTCCTCCTCATCCACTCGGCATCTTATGTCTGACTTGTGCGGGAGAAATTAAATGGATGGGAGTAAATACTGTTTAAAAAGCAAATTCGTTTACCTCACAATCTTTTTTTTCTGATAAAACGGGCCTTTCACCGTTTCTGACTACGACCAATTCGATTCACTTTTCAAAAACCTTCCAAACTCAATACAATTTACCCAGGCAAATACATATTCATGTTATTTTATTTTAAAACACGACCGATGACCGGCCATATCCTTTCAAACGGCAGCAACAGAATCCTCTCGACCTCCGCTTCCCTACAACGACTCCCCTCAAACCGGCCAATCAGAATTTGAGTCGGCAAACAGGAAATGCGCGTGAGCAGAGCGGGAGGGGGGAGCATGGCAGTCAACTACGGATGGAAGCTGCCGTCCAATGGCGCGCTTCCTGAAAGACAGGAAGAGGGGGTGGGGGGTGCGAGCATGCGAAGCGCCGTAAAATTGTTCTCAACCGGACGCCCGCACGTGCGCACGCTGTCCATTCATCAACCCCGCTGCTACTGCTGCCTCGCCCGCTCTCTTGGCTGCTCTCCCATTCCCGACAACCGAGAGCCAACATCATCATTCACTTCCTTCCGTAATTCCACGCGGAACGGTCTGCAACCACCAACACACACACACACACCCACTGCTTCGCGCAACTCCGACTGACTACCCACTCACACACTCACACAATTCGAGTACCCGGAAATCCTGCCCACGACTGCATTCAGGAACAACGTCGTTAACGACTGCCTAGAACAAAAACAAGCATCGTCAGCAAACAGGAGGCAAAGAGATCAAGATCTGCCTATAAAAATCTTTGATCGCACACAAAGCAGGCCACACGACTTCCTTCCGTAACGCTGAAGAGCAATCTCAGGGAAGGGGATTTCCTGTCAACCTCTGACCGACGGAAATAAAAAACAAGTGCGGAGATTGAGTCATGGTAAGTTATGTTCGCTCACTTCCTGGGTTTAAATTGCACACTCCGATGACGAATAACGCAGTCAAGCGAGTTGCACAATAATTTACCATAACACACTGACCGAAACCTTATTTGCCGCTGTCTGTGTCTCTAGGAAAATCTTGGTTTGAAGTCTCACGAAGGAGGATTCTCCGGACAAATTCTTCCTTTATCGCTGCGTCCCGAGGTCCCCATTCATTCCACCAATCCATCATTATCAACAGCAGTAGCAACAGTTGCCTCAGCGGCAACGACCATCAATATCACAAAATACCAAAGCCATCTCACAGAAGAATTCACCTCCGAATTCTCCTGTCACCCAATCTACCCCCCCGAAGCCTCCGTCTACCCCTCCGGCATGAGTTCTGATGGCACTTTGCTCTACGACCAAGACCCCCGCATCCCCACGTACATGCGCCCCGGGGCCTCCTATTGGTCCGAAAGAGACGCCTACGCCACCTACGCCTCGCAGACGGCCTTTGATGGGAGCCCTTACCAACACCAACACGCCTATGGCTACGCTCCGCAGTACTCCTCGTGGGGTGGTGGATGGCCGCCGGCATCCTACGTGAAGCAGGTCAGAGCTACCACGGCAAGCGTCGGCGGCCGCGGGGGCCCCTTTTATGCGGCTGCAACTGCGGTGGCTGCGCGTGTACGGAGAGGCCGAGGCGAGCAGGCTCCGGCGTCGATGCGCGTCGATACCGACGAGACGATGCGGGGGGCGGGGGATGAGGAGGCGGCGGCGGCGGGGGATGAGGAGCAGGAGGGGGTCAAGCGAGGCGATGGCGACTACGTGACGAGAGGGTCGCCGATGTCGCCGGGGTCAGCGCAACACAACGGCAACTCGGGTGACGGAAACAACAGCAATGTTCCGTCGCAGGGCTCACCGGCCGTCCAATGGAGACCCCAGGGTAAGTTGTTAGACTTGTCACGTTGTTGTTGTTCTTGTTGTTTTAAATCAGGCAGTATTAATCGACCAGCTGCGGTTTGGAGTCAGACAGTCCCATTAATATCCAATGGGAGATCACTGATTAAAATAAAAAGGAACGTTTTCTGAGGCTGAATTCAAGCTCATTCAAACTAACTTCAACCGAATTTCACCGACTTCCCTGCCACCCACTCCCTCTATTATTGTCTGTCTCTGAACAATGCGACGGCCATACCGTTAAATTTCCGCGCGAAAAAGGCGGCATATCGCAACCAAGTCACTCCTTATTTTTAATTTCCCCAGAGGAGGGACACTTAGTGACACTTAGTAGTGCGTGAACTATTCAATTAAAAACAGGTTCTTATGGTCGTAAACCCCTCTAATTGTTCCATCGAAATTATAATAAAAATGAAGAACGACAAACTTTTACATTCGGGACTATGCATTTGCATCAGGGCGACGATTACCGTCAGTGGAGACGTTATATTGAAGCCCAGCAGAACGTGGGAATTCAAATCCAATTCGCACTTTTTTTTCACTTAGTACCAATTTTCTCAAGTTCCCATTCTTCTTCTTCTTCTTCGGGTGGCCTAAATACGCACGTGTAGAGCAGCATAATGGAACAATATTGGCCACAAAAGTACGCTAAATGGGGGCAGCATGTCGGATGTGGGTTCGCCCATGCACCACCACGGTCCTCCATCCCCAACCAACACCCCCAGTCTCCCAGACACCCCCTCCTACCCACCCCTGCGTTCAGATAAGGGTTTTGATTTACAAAGCAGGTATGTGTGTATGTGTGCGGGACCCTTTTACGTAAAAGCGGAAGCGGGTGGGGTGTGCCCTGCGACCGGGTTTTTCCAGCGTGCGATAGGGATGATAGTGGCACATCTTCCGGGAAGCATTTGGTCTTGCTGGAGCCCGCAGGAGCCCACGGAACGGAAATAAATTGGCAGGAAACGGAACCAACAAATTTGGGCGGAGTGGCGGGGGGGGGGATGGAGTAGAATGCGGGTTCCGTTTGTAAGGGCTCCCGGAAAGGAATTCTGGTGGCGAGGTTTTGAAGGACCCCTCAAATGACAACTACTCAGCTTCTGCGCCTCTGGAATCCGTTTCTCTCTCTTGTAAAACAAGGAAAGAAAGATGTAGAGATTAAGTTTCACTCGACGAAGATTAACACTAATACTAATATGACAACCTCTAATATTACTCCTACGTATAATACTACTGTTAATGCTGCATTTACTGGCACTATTAGTACTTCTTTTACTGTTACTGCGACTACTACTGCAAATAATACTACTATATCTACTGCCACGGCTAATATCATTGGCTCTACTACTTCTACGACTTCTTGTAGTTGAAGAAATGACACATTGACAATGGTGGTTAAATGGAAGACAAATGAAGTGCTCATTATACAATAAACAATCGAAAAAAATTCTGGAATTCGAAAAATCTATACGGTATTCCCTAAACTGATCATTTTCCGACGATTTTTTTCCCAGTGTCGATTTAATGATTGTTATATTTGAAATTCGTAAATTCTTCTCCATACACCCGTTAATCATCTGAAAACATAAATCTGACTCATCTTATCCCAGTGATGTAGAGGTCAGCATCCTCGATGTATTCGAGGGAGAAATCTTGGGTTGCCTAAGCGGTCTCCAATGTCCCCAAGAGCAGCGGTCTCACAATGTATACAGCTAGTCTGACCTTGGAATGTTACCTTCTAGGCTCCGGTCAAATCCAACTTTGGCAGTTTCTCCTCGAGTTGCTCTCAGACAGTCGCAATCTGGCCTGCATTACCTGGGAGGGAACGAATGGGGAGTTCAAGCTGGTGAACCCCGATGACGTGGCTCGACGCTGGGGAGAACGCAAATCAAAGCCCAACATGAACTACGACAAATTGAGTCGCGCCCTTCGCTACTACTACGATAAGAACATCATGAGCAAGGTAGGAGTCAGTCGCATGTTTCCTAATTGGGTGTTGTTATGGAGTGGCGGGACTGCAAATAGACCCACAGAACACGAAACGGGCTGAATTAATCCCAAGAAAGCAAATTGTTATCGATATGCACGTGCTGCACCATGCTCCTACAATTGAGGGGGTGCATTCCTTGTAGTAAAAGGGAGAGTGCTATAAATATTTATCCACAAGAGAAAATGTGTTCAATTGAAGCTGGCATCAGAAGTCTAAACAAATATTTACCCAATCGAAATTTGATTAGCATCAGGTCGAATTATCAACGATAATTCGCTATAAATAAGCACATTGGCGTTAATTTCAATATTATATTTTAGATTAAACGGTGTATTTAAATATATAACCCAAAAGTTAATGCATCGACAGCTACAAAAAGTCGCAGCGTACACTGAATTTTTCAGCATGACTATTCACCAGGATAAAATGTCTAAAACACCGGACAGAGTCACTGATTGGTTCTTGAGGCCACTTGAACTGCTCTTCGACTAAATTTCATTGGACAATAAACCGGAAATTGCCGGTCGGTCTTTCTCGACGATACGAGTGATTGGCTGAATCGCTGACAAAACACAGTGGTGGTTTAGGAATCACAAACGGATTTGCGGCAAATTAATTTGGCGTTTCATTTAAAATATGTACTACTAAGGATGAGACCCTTAAACTCAACAAGCATGGCTGTGTCTTTTTGTACCGATCCTGGCATAAATTTGGTAAATTTACTATGGAAGATTACATATTATGGAATTTCGAAATAATGGCCAAAAAAGCACATCAACACAAAGCTTCCTTTATTCATTCTGGTGTATGATTTTAAGGTTTTATCAATTATTTGTTCGATTCAAACAAACATGGAATAACAATTTAAATACAACGTGAATAATATGGTTTGAAAAATGCGAACAAGAGGCAATCTTAAGGACATATCATCGGACAACTTTTTAACTGGAAGAGGAATGTGTCAATTGCAATACGACGGCGTTCATGAGATACCTAGACGATATCGGTTTCTCTTAGGTGAAAGAAGTATCGATTTTGGGGTGTGAACAGAGAGATCTTCGTTGCTTTGTGCAACTATCTCCTACTAGAGGATAAATTGATTTTATTCAACGGATAGCAGCGCTGATCTGAGGTCAGGTTAGATCAGACTGGGTCAGAGCAAACTGAGCTATCGTTTTGGTTCCAGTGGCGCCGAATTGCCGGACCGGGCGATCTCTACGACGACTTTGGCGGTACCCTCCACGATTTCGTTGTCGCCGCTCCGACAGCGCTCTGGTGGTTGCGAGAGAAATCGTTTTCTTGGTTGGGAAGCTGGTCACGGGATTCCCCATTAGATTTTCGTCGCGCGAGGATACTTCTAGCTTTCTGGTATTTTCGATTCGTCGCGGCAGCGTCTTACAAACTTAGATAACGATGGCACCATTAAAGACGCGAACAATTGTCCCGAGGGCTGTAGTGGAATACTCTGACCGACAATCAACCTCCCCCACCCCACACACACTCCAAAGTGACTATTAATCCTAATTTGTCTTAATCAGGTTCACGGAAAGCGCTACGCCTACAAGTTTGACTTCACGGGTCTCGCGCAGGCCATGCAGCCCTCCTCGTGTGACACCAGCGTCGCGGGCCCCCTCCACCCCTGTTTCTCCTCGCCCACATCCGCTGTCGCCGCCCACTCACCCCCCTCATTTCTGCGTCCACCCGCCGTCTGCAGCGGTGACCACAAGTCCATGAAAAGGCTCACCCTTTTCCCTCCCGACGAGGCGAAACAACAACTTCACCACCAACACCAACACCACCATCAAAATCAGCATTACTCCCACCACCACCACCACCATAATCACCAGCAACAGCAACCCCAACCACACCACCATGCACATCATCTCCACGCGGGCTATCCCACCGCCAGTGGACAGCATCACCAGTACCCGCTGTTGAGCGCCAGGGCCGCGGCCGCCGCAGCTGCAGCGGCAGCCGCAGTCTCCTTCTTCCCTGAAGGCCAGTCACGTCAGAATCCGCATCATCAACAGGGCTCTGGAGGGTACGACATGGGTGGCTATCCCGGGGGCCCAGGACAAAGTATCGCCTCGACGCTGTACTCGGGGTGCACGGCGACGCCCACTGTGACGTCTTCTGCTGCCGCACCCACGCCAGACTACTGTCTCCTCGGTGGAGGAGGCGCCTACACCGTCACCAGTCTCGCCAGCGCCACGGGACCGAAATGATGATGATGATGATGACCATTTTTTTGTTCGAAAAAAGAAGCATAAAATCGTAGGGCTTCCGCTTATTCGTGATTCTGGGGCGATAGGGGCGTGGATGGCGATATTGCGAGTGGATTTGTAGAAACGACCGAGTTCAAATTCACCCCACTCGGGTGGTTGGGTGTTCTACGACCTCTGCTTCCAAAGAGAGATATTTGTCTAGTCTTGAAGACAGTAGGGAGGCGAAGGTGTTCTGGAGAGATTACCCGAAGAACCTAATTTATTGACAGGTTTTATTTGGAATTTATACAGCGGATAAGGCGCATTGAGTCTGCCAGCCAATGGGAGAATGCGTGGGGGCATGGATGTTTTCTAGAGGCTATCGACTCCTGGTTGAAGATCAGACGACTCATTCGCGGATGTCGTTTCCATGGATACAATAGGGATATCGTTGAGGTCGCTGCATAAACTAATGTTTTAAATCACTTGATACTGTTTCTTTTTTGTGGTCATAAATTTCTACTCGGGTGTAGCACCCAAAAAAGAGAAAGACCATATGTTGATAATGAAAACTTCACCACCCACCTTCAAACAAGTGTGTGTATCAGTAAAACTAAATTCTGTGAACATTGCACAGTGAACGCTAATTTGTATTATGCCCATCGTGATGTTCTAAACAGAGATTTTTTCGTACATGCCCATCTGTTGTTAAAATAGCAGATATGTCGTTTTTCGTCTAGAAAATGGAAGCCCGCTGAATTGCCGCGCATGCTGCCACCTGATTGGTGCACTGAAGCGCGCCCAAATTGGATGTATGTGATTGGTCCATTTATATGCGTTCGACAGCGTTGCGCGATTCGTGATTGTGGAGGCAGATTTTCAGGGGGAGTCTGTGTTTCTGCTCTATTATATAATAACCCAAACGTGCTAAGTCTAACGTCGTGACATCAACTGTTTAGGAGATCAAACGACGTTGATTTATTAGAATTAATGACAGTTGGAACTCATTAAATAGGGGGTGTGGGTTGACGGGTAAACACAATGCTTCTGATAACAACGGAAACGTCTAATCGTGTTTGAATAATGAATCCATAACTGTTGTAAACAAAATTAAGGTTTTCCATTCATGTTATCTAAAATAGTTGTCCGATTCATTATCTTCGTTAAGGCCGTACATCCACACAAGCTAACATGGAATTTGTCAACATCGCGCTTTGCAGAACTGGTTTCATCTTCCAAATTCGAATTTTGCGATCATTCAGGATAAACCGGCGTCATGAGGTTTTGTCATGAAGTTTCTTCAAAATGCGCATGCACAGTTACGAGCCGTAGATTAATAAATGGTTCAATGACAGTCACTCAATAACACGACGCTGTAAAAAAGCGGTTCTATTGAATTTGAGCGCTGTAGAATTGTCGTCATAATGAAACTAAAGGTTTTAAATGTGGTTTTTACACGCGAACAGAGAATTTTGATGATAAAGACGAAGCCTTTTCAGGTGTCTGATGAATTTCAAAATCGAAGGCAACATGTCTACGGAAGGTAATGTGGGATTTGTTATGAGTATCAGACCGCAAAGCGCTTCGGTAGCTGGTCTTCCTGAACTGGGTTACATCTTTCATTCCTTGTTTAAAGCGGACTATTTTTCCATCCTGGACTCTAAGACCACAAAACAGTAACGCGATAAATGTTCGCGAAATTCCTACACGATATATAATTTAGTATGCGCAGATTATCATTTTCAAAATGTTTTATTACCAAACTACTTAACGTAAAAGAGTAGTAAGAGCTTCACAAATTGTTACAAAACAAAAAAACGAGTAACTCTCTAGTGATCAGGTAGCCATATTGTGTCTGTCAATTCCAAGACGTGACAATAGAAGGTCGTGAGGTGTCCTAAAACAATAAAATCGAAAGATCAATCACAGAAATGGCAAATCGGACGGAAAAGATTAAAGATGGAGAGTAGGGGGGCACCAACCGGTAGTGGAGGGAACACACTCGTAGACCAATCGTTTCTCGATTGGCGTGGGATCATTTGCCGAAAGTCGCATCGTCCACCAATCAGGAGTGAAACTAGAAAACAACAGCCAAGTTAAAACCTTCAAGCGCCCGCCCATACCGTACAATCAATCAGATTAAAGAAAAATTCGGACCGGTTCAACCTTTGGCCCTGGTCACGTAGAGGCGTCTAGAAACGGTGGTCTTTGGCGATTGTTGTCGCCAGCTGCTGGTGGTTGTGCAGTATTTAGTGAGGATACGCGGACTTCACAGATGTTTCCTGGAAGATTTACTTAAATCGTGCATGCCCAAAGTCCCCAGTTACACCACAAAGGAGGTGAAGGTGGCTGTGTTGCTACAACGAGCAACACGAGAAACTCGCGCTGACTAAAACCCCGACGATACAAGCGATTACAAATCGATTGAATCACAGGCGCACACCGCTCTAGCGGACGAATTTTTATGGCCTGACCTGGGAGCCGAACAATGGTGAGCGATTCGAGCTCGGGAATAAATAATATTATTTAAAGAATGGTTTGCTTGTTTTTTTTGTAACACATAAAAATCTCCTCACCCAGCCAGCTTGACAACAAGGCTTGAAATTGGCAGCGAACATTCATTGGAGCAGACAAGGTCAATCTCCGATTCCTCCGTTTCAAACACCGAGGTGAATTCCTCTTTCGGTGAGACAGCGTCAAATAAAAGTGGACTAAAACTACTTATATTCAAAAAGTAGACATACCGAATTTCCCTTTCAACTACTCCAATATGTGCCATACTACCAAGAGCCGCGGTGAGACATGCCATCTTGTACAAATGGTGAAGATTTATAAGCCGAGATTCGAGATTAAGATTTCCCGTCAGGAACTTGGTTATAAACGACTGTTCAAGATTGGGAGATACTGCATTTAGGAGAGAAATGTGGAGAAATAAAGTAAATGCATACCAGTCCGAATGACAGCAAGACAGTCATTCGTGACCTTATTGATTCCGATTTCCAGCAGCATTTTCAGGGCCATGAGTTCGAAATGTGATTGGTTGCCCCTAGACAGTACACACGATCGGCTCAACTTTGCGAACTGAGTGAAATTATTTGGCCCAACCTAAATGGCATAGTTCATTGTTCCATGGGTACTCAAAGAGTGTCAGTAGCGAGCATATTTACAAGACATACAGAAAAGAGACTGGCGTTTTCCTGAAGTTGATTAAGACAGTGTATGAAACCGGCTTTTGCTGTTTTTCGATCAGGGACATCTAGGAAAGCAATTTGTAATCAAGTGTGAGTTAGTTACCTTTTAATGATTCCCAGGCACGTTCACTGAAATCCAGGTCCCTTGTCAATCGATGACCAGTGGTAGAATTAATTTCTCCAAGACTCGTAGTTAGGCGCTTAGATATAAATTCATTTAACTCCTCCAGAGGCCTCTGGTTGATGGGAATCCAAGGAACTTCGTTATTAAAGGCCATTGATAATCGTTTAATCCGATCAATATCGACTTTGACAGCAGGTAGAGGAGAGTTTGAAGACGAGTAGGGTAAGACGCGCGTGTTCTAAGACGCGTATACGAAATAGAAAATCGAGATCCTACCAACTGCCCGATAACAATTTCATGCGGAGGTGTTAAAAGACCACCCGTTGGCTCGGAGAAATTAACGTGAAAGGACGAATTGGCAAAACAATATTTGGACTCGTAGGATACGCGAATATTGGAAGAAAATGGCAGGTGATGAAAAATCAGGTCATCACACATCAGCTGCATGTCTGGATCTGAAAAAAAGAAAGAGAGTAGTCGATTTTTCTTGTCCACGGTGTCTGTAGGCTGTAGGGGGGACAAACTTTGAATTGTGTGGACTCTGAGAAGCCGTCGCGTATTCGTGCCATGTTCTGGGAACATAGCAACCAGTTCAGGTGTCCCCTTATCAATGTCACCGGTGAGAAAGAGGGTTTCCTCGCCGTACTTTGCGAAAGCGGTTCTTAGAGAAAGAGAAAATGCATCCGGTGGGAACTTTGTAAGATGCACTGCGTGCACAATAGGACTAAGTGTATGTCCCACCTATTAAACGGCTTCGTTAACTGGGGTTAATAAAGAATCTCAAAAGCGGTCTGGTGTGACCAGCTCTCAATTGACGAAATAATACGTCGCTATACAAAAACCTAAAATCCACTAACCCTTCTACAACATCACCGACAGGACATGGAGCTTTCCAACCTCCTTCACACACTGCCACCATGACCAGATTGGTGCAGTCGAAGCGGGTGTGGAGAGCTTGGACTTCCAGTCTGATTACGTAGTGCGTCGTTGGAACCAGAACTCGACCAAAATCTGACCCAACTGGCTGTACATGAGCAGCTACATTACGCAGCATACATTAAGCCGGTTCTAACAGAGATAACTGAAATAACTAAACAATAAGGCTTTGTGTATGCACATAAAGAGATTTAAGACCGCGAAGGACACCAAGAGATGTCTATCCAATTACACTGATAGTGGCGACAGACCGTTTAAGGGGAAAAAATCTGGTGCAATTACGAATGTCTGGTATTTTGAGTAAAACGGAAACAGCTAGCTATCGCAAGCGTGAATAGACGCAACGCGCAGGACATTGTGATGAAAACTGCCGGCGCCGAGCAAAACAACTTACGAAAGTTCTTGGGGACTGAGGCACTTATATCGGGAGTAGTCGAATACGGTGGACGGGAAAGCCTCGTTAGTGTGAGTTAATTGATCGTCAATAAGTGAAAGGTCACAGACATTCTCTAGATCAAGTGGATTCCCCCCATAATTCGCCAATGTTTGATTGACATAATCCTGGCGATTCGAAGAATTGGTTAGGTCGTGCATCAACCGTCGCTTTATGGGTACCTATATTTGTCTTTTGTAATAATGGACCAGAGTACTACCTCATTCGCATCCAAATAACTGGTCGACGCAGATACTCCAAGTTGAGACTGTATAAGTTTAAGCATTTCTAAAAAATAGAAAAAAATACACGGTAAAGAAGGAAAATGTAGAAGTAGTGAACGATAACTACCAAATTAATGTATGCACCTTTACCCGTTCCTCCGACACGTGCCAAAGGTAAGTCTCATCGTACTTTGTTATGAGTAAATAAAAGGCAAGCACTCGCTACCTTTAACAGAACACACTGGATTATTAAGTCTGTTATTGCAAAAAAGCTGGCGCATTGCTATGGCTTAGTATCGATTAAAATTAGAAGGAGCTATGAATACTGTCGTCTCCATGTGATGCCGACTGATATTATAAGTGTTCAATTTGCGTCAAATTTAGTTGATTTTAATAAATAAATAAAACATAGAGGAATAGTCACCCGATACACACCGATTGATAAACTAACAATTTTTCGTTGAAATTCGTGGGCTAAACTGACACCCTGAAATACGACGCGCTCAAACAAGTGAATAGGGCTAGCGTTTCTTCGTGATGAGAAGATATTATGAATATTCATTTAAAAATTCCTTGCATAAAGTAGGATGCTCTCGGTTTTTGATATTTTTTGACCCACCAGTTGTTGTTCTTTGAATGTTCGGTGGTGGCGGGTTTAAATTTAAGATATTTTCTATATTCTCTGGGGGATAGTAACGGTAAACTTGGAACATGGGCGTGTTACAAGCAGGTTTTACACGTATGAAACACCTGATGTGTATAAAACGCTATATGAGCATTAATACGCACCTGAATAAGCCGAATACCATTATTATAATTACTAGTGTATAAAGTGCGATATAATCGAAGTTTGGGCGAAAATCGGACGGGTAATTTTAACAGGAGTTAAGAAAAGGAAGTATGCTGCCCGAAAGAAAATACTCGCGAAAACAGCTCACCGAATACCGCAAACACATTATTGTTGACCTTTCTAAATTGCAAATCGCTGTCTCACAGGTTATTTTGTAAAAAGGCATCGATTAATCAATATGTTCCTCGCATTGATTATGCGGCTTTAATCAATCGACTGCATGAGAACAGCGGTTTTGTGCCTACAACTACTGCACTTCCACCACCACCACTCCTTAACACCAAGCCGAAGTTTCGAGGTGCTTGGCTCAGTGCTGTTCGCAGTCGCTATCCTGCAAATACATCACTTCCAGCTCTTGCTTCGTTTAATGTGCGTTCAATTCTCAACAAAGTTGATGATTTGCACTCGCTGCTTATAACTGCTCTGTTTAAACCTTTCGGCGTGGTCTGTCTACAAGAAACCTTTCTTCGGGACATCATGCTTCTTCGCATGCTTTCGTCAAGACAGAATGGTCGGCGTTAAATCCAAATAGGGTGTTGTCGCGAGTTGCATCAATCTCAGCTGGTCAAAATCAAACAAAAAGGTTTTCTGCTATGCTGCTAGTGCTATTGAATGTGTTGGGGTTATATGCCATCCAAGGTCTCTTCAAATTTGGAAGTTTTTGACAGTCTTTAACTTGTATATCCCCCCATCTTCTACCAGAGCAGATATATCTAAGTTACTATGATTCCATAATACCTTTTATTTCTTCAATTATGGATGATTCCTTTATTTTACTGTGTGGTGATTTTAATTCTGCGCCTATTAGCCCCCTTCTTACACTTGGAATACACCATATTCAATTTTCTTACACGCGAATGGAATCTTCTTGACCACATATTTGTGTCCGATTCTTCTCTGTATGCATGTCGTAAACGTGCACCTTTAGCCCAGTCGGACCACTGCATCGTTGTTGGTCTACCGAAAATATATGGTAAGGATAAAAAAACCATCAACGTTGTCCCAAACCTAAATAACGTCGTTTCCGCTCTCACTGCCCCCAGAACCAGTGCAATTTAAAAGATGCAGTCGCAAAAACCGACTTCACAGTTTTCGAGGATTCCGACTTCGATAAAGAGATAGACAATATCATTGGTAATCTCCGTTTTTTGTACGATACGCATTGTCCACTCACGGAACTATCCCTCTCCCCGAGTGTCATATCGTCTCAATTTCTGAAACGACTGAGGCGAAACAAGGAACAACTCCTTCGCCAGGGGAGGTACCGAGAAATTAAATCAATTTCGATCAAGATCACAGCTGAGGTAAATCGCCTTAACAAGATTTTTGTAGATGAGCTGTTCAGAACATCGAAACCTGATGACCTCTGGAAAAATCTTACCAGATTGACAGGAACCCGCCGCCCATATCTACCAAGTGGTGCCCTAGACTTTGATGCTCTGAACGATGCCTTTATCTTAAAATCCGCTTACCATTCCGCGGTACCTTTCGTTAGATCTCTCAATCCCAGTGCTTTCCTGCCAGCTCACGAATCCTCTATCTCCCAAATGTTGGCTGGCCTCAAGAGCTCCACAGCGGCTGGTCCCGACAGGGTCCCCCCGGCGATTCTTTAAATCTGTAATTAAGAGATTTCTCCGTTTGTCACCCAGCTCGTCAATCATTCCGTTAGAAGAATGCTACTTTCCTTCGGAATGGAGAGATGTCACTATAACACCAATTCCGAAACCGGCCAATGGTTCCGCCGGACCTGTGAAGTATAGACATATCGCCAACTCATCTGTCTGGTTGAAAGTGATTGAGAAACACCTCCTCTTTAAATTGGATGACACACTTAAAACTGCCGACGACCGGTTCCCGTTCTTGTTATACTGTCTCTTTTAAATGTTGAAAGTTTTCTTCCTCGTGACCTCAATAAAGCCACTACTCAATACAAAAAAGTGCAAAATGTCCACTCTCGATAGTGTCCAGTTGAAGCCAGTTGAACCAGTCTGCTCGGAGAGATTACGGATAAAATGTACCTGCGAAACATATTAACAGGATAGCAAGAAACCGTTCTGACAGAGTTTGATCAATCAAAAATGATTCCCGCCAATAAACTACGGCTACTATTTTATGTTCAGCTTAAATAATTCTGACCGAAGAACTAGATATATTCTGGGATAAATATTTGATCCAAAATAATATACTGAATTAATGTTTCAAATAAAATAATTGTAAGAATTACGTCTTATGATGTAATGTTATCTGAGGAATTTAAGAAATGTATTATGTTTTGTGACCATATTTGGGTTTCTTTTATGACAACCGTCAGTAAAATAAACAATTGTCCAGAACATTTGCTTTATGTTTGTAATAATGAGATTATTGTCAGCGCGCCCTACAAATATTTTTGGTGCTGTGAGTTTTCACATGATGTTGTTAATCCCATTATATTTCAAATTCTCACCGCAGTTGATGTATACTTTCAATTTGCATGCATATGGTGGATTGTTTCGAAGGGCCACCACATCAGTAGCTTTGTTGTAGAACGTTATCATTATGATGTTATATTTTCCCTCGTTTATTACAATTGTTCTTAATATTTTCCTTCTAAACTTTGTTTATGTTGTATCTAAAATTCGATATCTAAATTTTGTTGAGTTATTTTCTTATAAAATACGTTTTGAAATGTAAATGGGTTCGGTCACTCAAGTTTCGTGCTATTTTGCCGAATTTTATCAAACGCTCCTCCTGTGATGTATTTTACTGCCGCAAAATTGCAGTTTACGGCTCCAGTCTTTAATGTATTTGGTAGCGCTAGTAAGCCTTCGATTACTTCTGTTAGCAGACAGTAGCAGCTTCGTCAGTTCATTGTGATATGGGTTTCCTGCATCCTTGTTCTCTGTGTCATTGCACGAACCTACGATATGCTGTTCATTGTGTGTATTTTATTATTTATTTCTAAAAGAGATTCTGATGAGCCATCGCGATCTGCGTGACTCCGAAGAGGAGGACGAAGGAGAAGTTAAAACCGACGAGGAATCAGAAAACTCCACTAGCAGTGAAGGTTTCACCACCGATGGAGATGCTGATTCGGATGAGGTGAATTTGATTCTATTGATTTTATTCTGTTTAGATTGTTGATTCAGGGATTATCGCCAAATTTAAATGCATAATTGAGAGATGTCCAAAAGCCGTGTTAATAGCCTGTTGGGTTCTCAATGGTCTTACCAATTGAATAGGGACCTGATTGTGTTTTGGTTTAAAGTCTGTTGGTGAGGGATATGGGTTCGACACTGGGGACGCCACCTGTATACATATTGCCGAAGAACTTCATGACAAACTCCCATGATACCGGTTAATCCTCCATTGGAGATACCAGCCAAATTAGATTGATTTTGGGAACCGTGAACCTTGAATACTGCTCTCTTGATGTCCATTCCCTTTTATGGTTTAATTTGCTGAACTTAAACATCGTTTTTTTTCAATTAGGACGATAATAGTGACAAAAACAATGAAAACGACCCCGATAATGTACCGAACGACGAAACCCCATGGGAACGGGGTCTTCGTCTGGCACGTGATGTAAGTCCTTCCCTTCCATGTTTCACCTTACGATTTCGCATACCTACGTAGCAAGTGTACCTATAGCCCGGTAGTTATCGTTATCGCGATATGCTGTTCATTTAAGCATGCCGAATGGTGGTGAGATACGCTGGGGCCAAAATTCGCAATGACCAATCAGACGTACGAGACAAACATAGACACGACTTTACTGGTGTACTACCGGGTTCTCTGTTTGTTTGCCGAATAATCACCCGGGTATCCTTGCCATGTAGCGCACCAAAAAGGCAAAAATCCTTCGGCAAACCGATGTTGACCTCGTGGAGAAGCGACTTAAGATGGCCGTGATCGCCCCGGATGCCGCGGAATCGCTAACCTCGATTTTCGGCGCATCCTCTATCAACGCACTAGGAGAGTCTGGTTTTGGCGGCATCGATGACCTCTTGTAAGTGACGCCTCTTCTGTGTAGCCCAGTCACCTTCGCCTCTCTGTGTTTTATCACCATGGCTCTCTATCTCTCTGCTCTGATTAGTTGGGCGCAGTACTACAAGCTCTCCATCATCGGCACCACCACACTCACTGGTAAGCGCAGTCTCCCCTGGGACCTGGTACCTCCTTCCGCCAGCTCCATGGTCAAATGGCGTCGACGTCAACGCCGCCGATCCTCTCCGTCCAGCTCCCACTCCTCGTCCGATGCCTCTGACACCAGCAGCGTATACACGGCCTACTCAAGGGCCAGTTCACTCTCCTCCCTCGCTGGATCGATACTCAACGCGGTGCCTGATCTCCTCAAGGCGGCAGTAGACGACAACTCCGACAGGGACTCGGTAGCCGACGGCGGCGAAAACACGCGGCGAAAGAGAGGTGGAGTCGGCGACGGTTCCAGCAGCCGTAGTGTCTCGATGCAGAAGACAAAGAAACCGCAGCAGCGGGGCTCTTCCTCCTCTTCGTCATCTTCATCGTCGCGTGGCGGTCCGAGGAGGAGCCACAGAAAGAGCAGGAGTGGTGTCTCCAGCAGGAGCCAGAGCAGAAGTAGCTCGCTGGCTGCTGGTGGTGGTGGTGCTGCTGCTGCTCATGGGACGTATTCCAGGCGTCTAAAACGTGGACGTCAGACCCCGCCTACCGCAATGCCAAGAAGGGATAATGTTCCGCGTAAGTTATGCCCCATTAAATGCGTGTGTCTGCTTCTGAGTTAATCCGAGTTGCCATGGTCATCATTTCCGTAATTCGAAATAAGTACATTTTGGGGGGGGGCGATTCTTGCTTCCTTGCGTTTTACTGCTACTATGGGACGGAACCCTTTTTCTGCGTCTGTCTCCTCCATTGTCAACGGCGTGTGTGTATTCGTGTGTGTGTGTGTGTGTGTGTGTGTGTGTGTGTGTGTGTGTGTGTGTGCAGGTTCTTCCTCGAAGTCTTATCCATTATTTTGACTGCCTTAGGCAACTCCTGGCGCGGTGGCAATCGACCACCACAAGGCGACCGGCCTGGCCGGCCACCGTATCCGCCGGGCCAGCAATCCCATCACCTGGCGCCCCCAATCAGCGGCTATCATCATCAACAACGCGGTTTCGCCGAGCGTCGACGGGAGTCCTATGACGGTGGTGGTGGTGGGCCCAGGAACGGCCACCATCGCCAACAACAGTCCTCCGATGCGCCAATTACAAATCAATGGCAGAACTCTTCCAATAATAGGTTTGTCTTTTAAGGCTTTTTGTGGGATTTCTCTGCTACTTGTGTAAAATAAGTAAGTACTACACATTGGGATAGGGTTCACTGACCGTAGATGTCTGCCTATCACTTCCCACCAAATAGGTTACTCTCGCGTCTATTTGACCTTTTATCTCTTTTCAGAAGTCCCGATCGACCACCGATGCCTTCTGAACGCCCAGTGAAGCGCCCGTGGGTCGCGGATCCTTCACTCCACCCCAGAGGTTTGTCCTAATTCATATCAACTGTGACCTTCAGTGTTGCCATTGATGCATTAAAGAGTGGTTTGTCTATTTCAAACCCATAAATATATCGCTTTATTTCTCTTTAAAAGTGGATCACCAAGCACCGCATCGTTCCCACGCGCCCCCAAACCGTTCCCCGCGTCGTCGTTCACCACCACCACCAGACCAGCCGCCCACACGCACCTCTCCTATCTCCTCCAATTCCCCCTCGCCACCCCCAAAGCCCGCCTCCTGGGCTCGTCCGCATGGCGACCAAGAGGAGACCAGGACCACCTTCATCACTTCCTGGTCGCCTTCATCCAAGACTCGACGCCGAGCTGCTGGTGGTGGTGGTGGTAGGAGGCTCTCGCGCGATGACGTCCGTGCATCTTCGCCGCCCGCGTCGAGAAAACGACGTCAGTTGTTTTTTTCTCTCTGCTACCATATGATGATGAGGCAGCGCCAGACTGAAAGAGAGAGAGAGAGAGAGAGAGGGGGGGTGGTTTGAAAGCGCTGTGTCATTATCTGGGACTTTGTTACACCAATGAGCTTACGAGATTCGCCGCAGACACTACTGCCCAAATTCGACGGCTAGTTGTCACTAAAACGTGAGTGGGTACGCTCAAGGGTGGCATGCAACGACTCTGTGCCGCTGGTGCCAGACATTCATGAAGCAGTCGTCACCGTCATGCCAAAGTTGGCGCTGACGGAGCGTCCGGCAACGTAAAACTTTAGGAGAAAGGGACTTACAGTTCGTATCGGAGGCTGAACAACAATCTGCTCAGACCCGACCGTCACGGCTCGCGACATTTATCCTCTCGCAGGAACAGAAGGCCGCGCGAAGGAAGAATAAATATTTATGTTATCTTCGGTTGGAAGTGACCACGTTTTGCTCAGTCGTTGATTGGTGTACCTGTTACAGGGTAGTTACAGTATCTCCCAAGGCAACGGTTTTGTCGCTATAGAAAAAAATCGCTGTAACTTGGACTTCAATGTTCGTTTGCTTTGCCTACTTAGAGGCGCCTCGTCGGCATCGACCCTAATTGTGTATAAACAAGCAAGTAATTATTATTATTATTGTTCTCCTTCTTCTGTCTGTCGCCTAGTTGCGCCTTCCCGCCGCAAAAGCCGAAGCCCCTTCGCCGACATCGATTTCGGTGGCCACAGCCGTCCGCCTCCACCCTCGTCTTCGGCGTGCCGTCGGGACGTCCACGAGACGGCGGAAACACGAGCTCCACCAGCAGCACCACCACCGGCATCACCCCACAGCTCCGACTCCCCCTTCGAGCAGACGGTACCGCTGCTGGCAGGCGCCGTAAACCCAACGGCCCCGCCGCCGTCGACCTCTGTGGCACCCCTTCCCTCTGCGTCCACGAGACCCGGGGTTAAGCTCAAGATTGCTCCGCGCCTCCGGGTAAGTGTGGCTGCAGTTGATGCCGAGGTGGTCTGCTGTGGACACACACACCGAATAAACCTATCATATCTTGGGTTTGCCGCGATGGTTGGTGACGCAGGAGCCGGTCGTGCTGTTGTCCCCCTTGTTTTAACGCGAGGCTTCCCGCTTTTTGTTTAGGTGCCTCCAGCGTTTTCCGCTAGTGCCCTCGCCGACTCCAGCAGACCCGTCCGAAGCCGTCACCGGAGCGGTGGTGGTGGTGGTGTCGGCTCTCCGACTGGAAGCAGTCGAAGCGGTGTCGGCGGCGTCGGCAGCAGCCGTAGTAGGTCCTCGTCCGCTGGCGGCGTCGGTGGTGGTGGCGTTTCGCCGCGGAGTCGTCATCTTCCAAAACGAATGCGCCGAGAACCGCCAGCACAGCAGGTTCACGGCTACGTGGCGGTATCTCCCGGCGGCTTCGAGTCACCCGCCATGCATCCCCCGCCGCGCATATCCCTCTCACCCGCAAGTCGACCTCCACCGTCGTCCGCATTCCAACGAAATCGAGAGAGGCCGCGGGACTTCGAAGCCCGACGAGGTCCGTGTTTCGCTTTAGACCCTCCCCCCATCGGCCTCGCCGCTGTATCGTCTATTCACTCTTCTCTAGGCGGTGTACGCGGAGGCGGAGGCGGCGACTACCGCGACATCGGGGGCTTCGATCGTTATCATCGGGGCACTCCGCGAGGATACCGAGACAATAGACGCCCCGTTGGCGAGAGAGAGGGGCGGCCTTTGAGGAATTACAATGATCGGAAACAACCGCAGCTGCAACAACACCAGCCCTCGTTCGATCGTGGTAGGTGTCTGTGTTACCTAATGCGCCGATTATGCCCGATTTCAGGACGAACCTCAATCTCGGGTTTGTTTGAGAACTCCTCAATAGGCGGTAGAGGCGGAATGGCTCCCCCAGACAGTGGCAGACAAGAAGTCAGCTGTAATATATTCCCAAAGCGAGTAAACCATGATCTGTGCCCAGCTACCTGTAGCACTCAGCTTGTCGACTGACGAGACCTCTGACCCTTGCCCCTCTTCTCTAGGTCGCTATGGTCGCCCAGGCGTCGGGGGCGCTCGTGACTACAATGACAGCAACGACGCAAACCGCCGATCCACTCGAGACCCCAACGACCCCCCTCCATATGGTCGCAACGGCGGTGGTAACCGTGGCGCACCCCGCTACCCCCCTTATCGTCGTCGCTCCATCAGCCGCGAAGACAACCCCCGTCGCCATCGTCCTGACAACGGCAGCAATAACGCCCCCCGTCGGCACGGAAACGCAGTTCGCTCTCGTTCACCGTTTGAAGGTCGCGCGGGAGAGGTGTCGACAGCCAGGGGAGAGGTCGGTGGTGGCGCCAGGACAGCGTCAGAGCGGCATCTCGGCCAAATGAGGCAGCGTTTGCCCGGCATGTCCAACGACCCGATTGTCGTCGGCATGGGTGGCCACCACCATGAGGGGAAAATAGCTACCGGCGAGATGATGCGATAAGACGGGCGCGCAGAGAGAGAGATGACGGCAATCTGTCTGGTTGGATTGTAAATTTTGTGATGTGCGCCGGTTGTCGTTTTTGGAATGTTTTGTGACAAAATATAAACCTACACAAATTGCATTGTTCTTTTTGTCAATTTGGAAGTTCTGGTTTGGACCGACAGTGCCGTGGGTTGCGGAATAAATCGAAATCTCCGCCAAGTGGCCGTATACGGTAGTCCTCGTCGTATGTCGTCCTTTTTGTCAACAAAATATTGTCTTACTACTGTTGTGCGTTAGTAGTGTATCCTGCTGGACTGAGAACCGCTTTTGTGGAATCCACGGATTGAAGCTGCTCGTGCACATCGATCGCAGAGCAAATCGATGTTCAATAGCCCAGGTACCCTACATCCGTGTTGTTTGCTGTCCACTGCTCAGGCAGTGCAATCATGGGCATGGTGACTGTAAGACGCGTCTAGTGTGAAACTTCTGTGACACCTTTGTGTCATTAATCGATACGCGGGGACTTCCTCGTCGTCGTGAGCGTTTGCCTTCTCGGCTGGTTAACCGTTGAAGTCGATTGGCTGGGGGGGTGTTTGGAGCCTGTTGAGAAGAATTTCGTTTTGTTTGTGGTTATGTCCATCCCCCCCCAACCGAGAACTACTTATTTATATATAGAGAGAGAGCAGAAGGTCTCTACAATTTATGAATTATAAATGATAAAATTTTGCAAGACGGTGCGACACGCCACACAGCGAACGAAATGCTGAAGCAATTAGATCGCCGGATTTATCACCTTCGGCCTATTTTCCGTGGAGACATCTCGATTTTTCGTTTCACCAGTGCAGGTGAAGCAGGAACTAAAAGACAATTTTCGTATCTAGTACTTGTTATACTGTCTTGTTTTATGTTGAATGTTTTGGTCCTCGTGACCTCAATAAAGCTACAACAATCATCAATTATAATTATTAACTGCATTAAGGAGACTTTGTTTAAGCTCTATCCGTTAACAAACCTTTGACGCCCCTGAGAAGAAACTTGGCCACTGCCTGCAAAGGGAATAGTAGACGTTAGTGTAGATAGCATCGGTAGACTCGCTAATCTCTAGGCGTCCATTTGTAACGCGCGATTAGGGCGAGGAGAGCTCTGACTGTTACGGAGTCGACCGTGTCTGTTGCGAGAAGGTCGGTTATGTTGACACTCCTGAAATCTCTTCACCTCGAGCTCAAAATCTAAATTCCTCGGTGGTATTTTTAACAGTCGGTTTTCATGGAGTGATCATGTGGATGCCGTCTTCGTTAAATGTCGTCGCCTCTGTTTCTTAATTCGTCCGTTCAGGAGACTCGGTTTAATCTCTAGCCGTATAAAAACCTTTGTCCATGCCTGTATAATCCCCCTTATTGTCTATTGTTCCCAGTAATTTTCCCCGGCCTTAAATTTTCAGACTTTTTAACCCTCCGTAGGCTTTTTTTAAATAATCTCGTTTTCTAGTGCCCTGCCAATGCTCTTCATTCAAGAGCCGATGTTGACACTTCTGAAATCTCTTCAATCCATAATTTTGCCTCGACCTCAAAATCTAAATTCCTCGGCGTTATTTTTAACATTCGGTTATCATGGAGTTATCATGTGGATGCCGTGTTCGGAAAATGTCGTCTCCTCTGCTTCTTAGTTCACTGGTTTAATCTCTAGCCGTATAAAACCCTTTTTCCATGCCTGTATAATTCTTCTTATTTAAAATCTTTTCCCAGTAATATTTTCCTGTTTTAAATGACTCTTTTAACTCTTGGATAGCTTTTTAAATAATCTCGTTTTCTAGTGCCCTGCCAATGCTCTTCATTCAAGAAATAATTGAATAGTTGTTCACTAATCGCTGCTCGTATTTTAAGTGAACCCTCCCATCCCCTCTTTTCAAGTTTATCTAAATGTAAATCTCTTCGACCAATGCGTAGGCTAAACTGTTCAATGCCCACAAGAACGGCGGCATATCGCAACTCGGTCATTCCTTATTTGTCCAGATTTTTAGTTTCACGAGAGCAGGTTAAGCATGAACTAAAAGACAATTTTTATATGGAGTACTTTTTATGCTGAAAGTTTTGGTCCTCGTTACCTCAATAAAGCGCTTACAATTATTAAAAAAGCCGTGAAAGACAAAATTTGCGGGATAGAGCCTCGATTATTTTGAAATATCACAAAAGGAATCGACGTATGTAAGCGTCCATGCTGGCGAAATTAGCAATACATTCATAAATCGTAAACCCTATATTATATATATCAATATACATGATGATTTTCCATTCAAAATGGATGTTTAATTTGAATTTAAAAAATAACCTGTAGTAAAACAAAAATATTGTCAGTGAATAGCAGGTCATCGAGCACCGCTGTAACCTGTAAGGGTCTGGCGCATTTCAACAGCACAGGGATAAAAGGATGACTTTACTTGGCCACCTCCCTTAATCGATTAACGGAGGTGGTCTAAAGACAATTTTTTTTGTTTAATTGTACGTTTTTTGATGATGTGAAAAATGCCCGCAATGGATTAATAATCAGACATTTATTTTAAAGACAGCCACTTTATCCCGCGTAGGATAAACTTGGCAGAATTAAGTTTTCTTTAATGGCATAAACCTGGAAGCTCTGAAAAACAAGACGACCTCTTCGTCGAACTTTGTGCCAATTGTTCCACTGGACCTGTGAAGTATAGACCTATCGCCAACTCATCTGTGTGGTTAAAAGTGATTGAGAAGCACCTCCTATCTTAATTGGAAGACACGCTTAAAACTGCCGATGACCCGTTTCAGTCTGCTTATAAACCAACGAGAGAAGCACTCTGGACGCCATGGCTACGTTTTCGCACACCCTTCACTCTTCACTTGATGCCGGAGCTAAAGCCGTCAAGGGATTTTTCTTGGACTTCTCCTCTGCTTTCAACACTATCTCACGCTCCCGCATCCTATCTCAACTGCGTGAAGGTGGTCTGCAAGGATAGCTGAAAGACTTCGGTACGTGGGCAACCAATGAGGATTCACAAAAGCTCTGACGGGCCATCACTGGTGTAGTGGAGCGACTTCCATTATGACAGGCCGTGTGAAGGAAAAGACACTCAGTAGGAGATAGAAGGACTTCATTCACGTTAACAAGACTGGGAGTAACGAGGTTTAAACAATATGGTCGTTGGGTAGGGACAGCGATACAGGGCAACGGCTCTGGTTCTTGTTCAGCCGGGGTAGAGGGCAACGGCTCTGGTTCTTGTTCAGCCGGGGTAGGGGGCAACGGCTCTGGTTCTTGTTCAGCCGGGGTTACGGAAGACGACCCCTGACCCTGCTTCGTCTTCTGCCTTCGTGCCACCATCTCGATGCAAAGCTGCTTCACGTCCGTCTGCAGCTTCTCCATCTTGGCTTCTATCCCGCGCATACATTTCTCTGTAGGCGTTTTACCGGCTTGCTTCACAAGCGTCTGCATCTTCCTCAGCTGCGCCCACATCTCGCGGAGCTGCAATGCTTCTGACTTCCATCGTTCATCTTCTTCGACGTCCTCGTACGAAGATTCCGGTCGATCATCCGTCGTCGACGTCTTCGTAGGTTCAGTTGTAACGGCCATTTCTGGCTGGATATTTTCGGTCATCTGCTCGATTAGCTTCACCGTTTTCCTAACTATAAAGGAGAATTCCAACGGAGTAGCAAAGCTCACGATAGCGTGAACGACGATCCAAAAAGTCCGCGTTTCAGCACGGTGATATTAAAACAAAACCCTTAATCGAGACGAGAATAAACAAAGCTATGTTAAAGTATGTAAAAGTTATTTAGAATCATTATTATGAATTAATTAAGATATTTATCCTCTACAGGCCGGCCACCGCATCACTCCACCGCCGTCACTCAATTCCTCGGCGTTATTTTTAAAAGACGGTGATCTTGGAATGATCTACCGTCTTCGGTAGATGCTACCGAAGTCCGTTTCTTTTCGCAAAAAAAGAGTTTCGTCCATGTCTTTACAATTCCACCCGTAGTATACTCAAATGTTGCATTTTCAACCATCCGCAGTCTTTTTTTAGAATAATAATATTTTGCAGTTTCTTCCCAAAGCTCTCCATCAAAGATATTATGATTGAACGCCGCTTCACTAGTTGTACACCTCTTGATGCTTGTATTTGAGATCACCCCTCACATCTCCTCTATTTAAGTTTGTCTAATTGTCAATCTCTTCGACTAATGCGAATTCAATATCCACAAGAACGGGGGCATATCGAAATTCGGTCATTCCTTATCTGTCCCAATTTTTCAGTTTCACTTGAACAGGTGAACCATGAACTAAAGGCCTGTTTTCGTAAATAACATTGTTATTTATATTATTTTTATGCTAACGGGATTGGTCTTCGTCACCCTAACGACGCTATTAGCATTATTAGTAGCTGGAATAATCGTTTGTGGGGCTGTAATTTTTCTACGCAGCACCCAGTTAGCGAGAAATTCCATCAAAACAGAAATTGGTTAAAAGGCCGTACACTTCCTTCGCCAGCGTGAGATTTTAAAAGGTGCATTGACAGATGACGAGGTGCAGGAAATGTTGAAAATCTTGTACCAACTGTCTTAACAGGTAAGCAGTATAAAAGGCGGACTGATGAAAAAAAATCCCTTCATTGAAAATCAGTGTTTAGGGACACCGATACACGACAAATGATAGTCGATCCAACTGCTGCTGTTGCTTGTAGTTCACAATCCAGCGTTATTAATGCGTTTACGAGTTTTACCGAAATTTATTAGCGCAATTCCAAAAAAACTCAAATTTATTAAAATACCATTCTGGGATCATGGTTTGGCTGTTAGCCTCTGACGTCCGTTCGTGAGTGATCCCAACCAGCGTTTGACTCCCAGATGAGACAGTGCGCTTGCAATCCAGTGAATTGGAGGATGTCCGGCTGCGGAAAACGTGTTTTTTTCTTCTTCTTCTATGCAATGGAAGCTGCAATGAGAGGCTGACAGCAGCGGCGGAAACCTGTAATCCAGCGACTTGGTGGCGGAAACCAGTTGTTGCATCATCATCATAATCCAGAATTTAACCAATCGGAAACATCCATGAAGCCGGTTTATCCGCTGGCAGTAGAATGCCGCATGAAAAAAGGTTTCGGGTTTTAGGCGTTGTTCGTTAACCCGACTCCTACTCTTTCATACTGGGGGTTGTACCGGTCTACTAGATGTCGCGAAATTATTAAAATTTGCGTGAATAGTCTGGTGTGTAGGGTAAACGCCACGTGCCTAGATTGGGCAACATGGCGTCTGATCACCAAGGAGACACATCTGGCTCCTTTGCATAATCAAGTGCAAAGCAGGGGCAGACAGGTTGTGGTAGAACGGAGGCGCCATTCTTGGATTAGATCTGCTCCCGGTCTACCCTTGAACTGGAATCTCGCAGATTTGTTGAATTAACGACGTCTGCATCGCTTTCGGCTCGTCTGTCAAGCTGCTTAACTCTTCCACGAGCCGCCAGGAAGCTTACTTGGAGCCCCAGACGGAATCTTGTGGTAGACATCCTCCACACGCGAGAGTGCAGACCAACGACTTCGTGAGATCGACTGACAGAACCCACAACCAGATTGACTGCTCCTCTTCACTCGAACCCGTGGTGGAAGAGCCAAACAGGGTTAAGGCAACGCAAGATAATTGTTTGGGGGAGGACCAATTCTTCCTGAAAGCAATTGCCGTCCCTGAATTCTGACCAAGCTCAAGAAAATACCATGATGAGGCCAATACAAACAAGCAGTTTACGGTGAAACGATTGAATGGATGCTTTGGGGCCATGTTTATTGGTTACTTCGTGATTGTTCTATCAGGAGACTGGGAATCAGTAATAATCCTCCAAAATCCCAGGGCTCCATAAAATCTTGCTGCTGAAATTCCATATGGGCATGACATGTAAGTCCTTTCTGGTTAATCGGCCTCCTCGCGAAAACGGAAAAAACCAGTTTTACTTAGAATTCACACTTCCGAGATCCGTTTTACCTGTAAGCCTCAATAGAACAATCGCTCCACACAAAAATACCACCCACAGCGAAATCTACATGCGTCTAATATGCTATTGCGTGGGGTGACTTACACGTGACCTTTGAAATTAAGATCCAGAGCATCCTAAACTCCACCTTCGAGGAAGGACTCCCACGAAAGCTGACCCGGTATAAGAGCAGATATCGGCCAGGCTCTCTCCGATTTGTCCGTCGCTACTGACAACACAGTGACGGCAAAATACAGGCTCCAAAGCTCATGTTCGCAAGGCGTAAGACGTGGACACACCAACGCAGGCGACTGCATAGTAGTGGGTTTCAATTTCACACGAATTGGGAAGCGGCGCCTCATTACGGTGCTACAGAGTCGGTCACGCCCATCAAGACACCTGCGGTTGGATACTTCCAAAGCTCATGTTCCACCAAGTGCGCACAGCTTCGTGAGGGCAAAGGTTGGCGTCAACCGCACTGCAATCCGCCCTATACTCACCTACGGTTGCGAAACCTGCCCATTTCACGGCTACGACACAAGGAGACTGTCAGTATTCGATTACTGTGAAGACTCTCAAAAGCGGGCTAGCGTGAACAGCTCTCCACCGTCGCCGGCTGCAGTGGTTTCGCCGCGTTCTACGCAGGCCTGAGAGGGACCTTTCAACCCCCGTGCCAAGGCAGGCACTGACGAAGCGGCAGGCAACTTAATCGTGTGTAGCCTAGGGCTGTAACAGCGGCCATTTAGACCTGCGCCGTCAAGTTAGGAAGAAAAAAACCATCTTAATAATCGTTGATAGTGGTAACAGCAGAAGTAGTATTGCAGTTGTTATAAGACTGATTGAAAGTTACTGATTATGTGTCTAAATATACACAACATGCGTGGAAGTGATGACCAACACAATAATAATAATAATAATTAATGATACGTTGGAGGAATAATGCTCGATAAAAAAGACGGTGGCATAGTTGGGCGCTTCTGCGCCCAGGAAACATGCCTACGCACTGGGATTGACACGCGATAAGATAATCGGCGAGAACACCGGGAGGGGAGGTGTGCCATTCGCGACCGCTTTTTGTGTACAGAGCTCGGGGGGTTTGTGGGTGCGCGCTACCGCTGTTTATTATCCGGCGCTGCTTGTTGCTGTAGTAGAAGGTGCTGTTGTTGTTGTTGTTGTTGCTGCTGTTGTTGATGGTGTTGGTAGGCAAGTACGATTCCCTGATGCGGATGATGCGGATGCAGCACCTGCTGTTGACCGAACACCGACGTCAACTGGTGAGTGGGGTAGTGTGCTACCGCGGCGGCAGGCACGGTAGTAGCAGCGGCAACAGCCCCCACGGCGGCCGTTGCCATGACAACTGGTTGTTGTCGACAGGAGGAGGAGGAAGTCGCAGCGGCGGCGGCGGAGGAGGGGTTGGAAGAGGCGGTGGCGGCAGCGGCCACCTGAACAGCCGCTGCCTGCTGGTGCAGCATCAACTGGTGCTGATATTGCTGCTGCTGCTGTTGATGCGGAAAGCCGTGTTGGGGCTGATGGGGCGTCAGGGTGGCAACCGCGGCGGTTGTCGGGTAGGCTGTGGCAGCAGCGGCGTATACCTGGTGCGCCTGTGTGACATGCTGCTGTTGTTGCTGCTGCTGAAACGTCGCCAGCTGCTGTTGGTGGTGTTGGTGCCCGGCTATCACGTTAGCCATTACCTAAACAGGAGGCGTAGCGAAGTAGAGCCGAGCCGTCACATCTACACAGTTACCGCGCAGTCACAACCCCCAATCACAGTGGTATGGTGCCAGAGAGCAGGATGATACAGTCACTATCCTGGAGGAGTTTATTTGGGGAGAAGCTTTACTTGGAGGGAGGGGGGCAGAGCGAGGTTTAAGTTGGTAGAGCCTACCCCCCAGCTGTAAACCGAGGCAGGCGATGGAGAAGGTGGCCTTGCAAATGAGTGGAACCCACGACATCAGCACCAGCGCCAACAAACCTGTAATCCGTTGCCCGCAGCCACCGCGGCCTGCTGCATTTGTGCCGCCGCGGCCAACTGTTGCGCCAGTTGCTGGGCGGTTGCTGCGTCGGAGAGAATGACGCCGCCATTGGCTGCCGCTGCCGCCGCCGTCCTAACCACTCCCACACCGCCATCATGGGCGACCCCGGGAGAGGCCTGAACGGTTGGCGCGGTTGCCGTGGTGAAGAAGGCTCCGGCGTGCGGATTGGCCAGGAGGAATCCGGCCTGCTGATAGGCTCGCTGCTGGGCGACGAACTGTTGTTGGCAGTAGTGCAGATCGGCGGCGGCGTAGTGTTGATGCAGCAGGTGTTGTTGGTACTGATGGTAGGTGATGGCCGTCGCAGCTGCCGCCGTCTCGGGAGACGAAGTGTGTTGTTGCGACTGGGTTTGGAGAGGAGCAGGAGGAGGAGGAGCCGGCGTGGATACGACAGAGAGCTGCTGTCCCACAGAATTGCAAGACGTTGATGTTGTCGAGGACTAAAAGCAAAAGAACCCAGTCCAATGAGACACCAACGACTGGGCACGCCAGACAAAATACCTGCCATAGAGGGGGAGGGTAATCTACAACAGTTTGCCATTTGAAAGTTCAGCAAACAGCGGGAAGACAATTAATCTGGGAGAAGTGTCTCGGGTCGAGGAGTCTGTCTCCGAGTGGCACCTCGGTGCGAGATGCTCGCACTCCAGCTAAGGAGGCTTCCATCGAGGCTTGAAGATGCGTGGACTAGATCTTAACCTTGCACCGAATACTGCAACATCGTCAAAAGTACCTAAAGCCACAACCATAGCATGTTTCATGGACTTCCGGTCGGTTAACAGGGAGTCACTCTTGGTAGCAATCGAAGCGGACAGCATGCCCGGAAAACCTATGAACCTCCTGCAGTCACATTACTCGTCCACTCGAGCGAAAGTTCGCGTCTACGGCGAAGAGTTTCCCCTGACCACCACTAGCTTCCAACAAGGCTGGCCTCCATCGTCCGTACTGTTGAACTACGTGGTCGACTGGGTAATGCAACAAGCCGACGCCGATTGCATCGATGTACAAGTGACCTCCAACTTTTTCCATCGAGTTCGCTGACGATATCGCTGTCCTGGGAGAATCCCCTACTGCCCTGCAACCGGTACAAAATCGAACAAGCCACCCAGCAAAGACACGCTCTGAACAACATTCACAGCCAATATACCTCAACGATTCGCAAAGTCTAGCTTGTCCAAGATTTAAAAAACCTGGGCTCGCAAATACTCCCGAATGTCAGCGCCAGGAATGAGCTACAGAGCTGCGCCTGGACTAAGCTTCGCGTCTATCGCGCCGCTATCCACTGTGAAACCTGGCCACTGTGTGTCGCACCTCTGGCTGCAAGTATCTGCACGGGTCGGCGGCCACAACCCGGTAAAGCCCGGAATGCAAATATTGCCAATTTGCACAAATGGCTGTCCATGTGTATCCATCTACACGACTTTATTGATATGATAAACATGAATTTCTCACTCATCCCGATTATCCTTTTTCCAGTATGATGATAGTGAGCAGGTGGTTCTATGGATGAACACGGCGGGACCTTACCATAACCTACAGGAAACATATGCCTACTTCAGTCTACCATTCTGCAAAGGCTCGATAAAAAATGTCGAACATTATCATGAAAACCTGGCAGAGGCATTGCAGGGCGTTGAGCTTGAATTCAGTGGTCTGGACATCCGTTTCAAGCGTGAGTTATTGGATTTTTAGCAAGACTTTTTACATTGTTCATAACATGCGTTGTTTACGAAATGTCAGCGCTACGAGCGTGTCTCTTTAGTTATTTCTAAATTCGCAGAACGATACATGTTCATTTGATGCTTGAAAGTGATTTTTGGTGTAGCGTCGGGTAACTATATAACTACCCCACTCGACTCAGCTGGCACCTCTGGCTGCAAGCATCTGCACGGTGCGGCGGCCACACTCCGTTAAACCGCTAGACAGACAGACCGATGAAATATGTTGCGGTAGTCGCGAAGTAAATGGTCCGGTGTAAACGCGAAGGAAACCCCAGGCGGACTGGGCTGGGGAGATACAAAGATTAGGACCCAAAGACCATTAAGGCAGTTCATATCCCTTTCCATCATTGTCATGTGCACCCCCGCAATTGCATCCGAGGCGAAGGACGCCTTCTACGGTGAGCTACCGGAGTCAGTCCCCCGTTTGAAGACTCTGGGTCCATCGGACCAGCCTACGCGACATATTCTTGGCAAAATTCGGAATCGCACAGCGATGCAAAAAAAATATGGCGAACTACAAAATGCTCGTTATTTCTTACACGCGCTTCCAGCACCCAAAAGGCGTCTCCACCGACGGCGGCACAGCGAACCAAATGCTTAATGGCCTATGGGGCCGAACGGAGATAAGTCTTCGGACTAAACTTCGCGTCTATCGCACCGCTGTCCGCCCTAACCTACGCCTGCGAAACTTGGCGAATCCTGAAAAGAGACTTGCGCGACAATTTCTCGATGTTCAGACACGGAGAAGCTGGCAACCCTTCAACAACGCCGTCGGCTGCAGTGATTCGGCCGCCCAACGACAACTAAAAACGTGGAATTCTTAAGCCGGTCAAACCAACAACAAAAAAGAAGAAGAACCCTGCTGCCTTGCGAGATGGCGTGGCTGTGGGGAAGCCACGCGGTGCTGCAAATCCCCAAGAAACCGTCCCCGGAGGCCGAAGTGGTCAAACGAGTTTGCTGGGAACCCCACAAAAAGCTACGCATTGGCTGCTAGAAGATAAGAACACTGCTGTACACCGAAAGTGTTCTCATCATGTGTTCAACACCACCCAGACGCTGCATTCGAGGGGGGAGGGCACTCCGGGATGAGAGACGCAGACACATCGCTTACGCGGCCCTGTAGGCGCTTTCGGATCAGGTCGAGCTGTAAAGATCTTGATCATAAATTCTGGTCAGGATAAACGTATTTTTCAAATCGGCATGATCAACGGTGCAAAGAGTAAGGCATCTGCCAACGTGTAGTAATCAATAAATTACCTAATCATCATGCAATGTTATCAAGGGAGGCCACCTTAATTTGTCAACTTTCAATAACCTATAAACCGCAAAGAGCCATCGTGTGATCAACACAAACACACACACACACGCGCGTGTAGTGATCTTCCCCCAACGACAACATGTGAGTTAATACGCAACTTCACGCGTGTTGGCAGAGACCAGAAATAGGCGGCACTCGACATTTTAAACCCGATGGTGAAGCGCTCAGCATCCTCGCTCTGTTTGCGAGAGACCCGAGTTCGACTCCCAGGTGTACGTCACCATCTGAAAAAAGATATTCTCGAGAACCTCCATGGCAACCCGCCATAAAGCCGGCCTATCTTCTAGTAGGAGATTTGGATTGGACAGACCATAACCGAGGTAGTCGAACGGGCTTCTGCTGAACGCATCAAAATGTGTCTCAATCACGTTTTTTCCTTGAGAGCAGTTCCCTGTGGACGAAACCGCAGCGGTCCCACCTAACCCGAATACCCTCGCAGCATTGGCCGGTTTTTCTTAACTCCTCGTGTCTCAAGTTGCCCATTCGCTGGAGTTTAAGTACTAGAAGCCAACAGGGAAGAGCATAGGACTGGGTGGATGATTGGTCCGTCCAGAGTCACTCCGCGACTGAAGCAACAACAGCCCCGCCTTTGAGGATCCCAACTGCCTTAGAGTTTCCAGGGCGTGCGTCAGTTATCCATCGATTTAGAGGCTGCCCAGTGGGACTCGCGTAAACCGGCTGCAGCACTCCTAATGGAAGCCCCCCCCCCCCACGGACAGATGGAGTCGATAGACGAAAACATTTTATCTGAACTTCGTCGTTCCTTGACGGAACTAGCTCCTGCCAGAGGATGGCACGGCTTCACGGATGTCACGAATCGTAGAGGCCCATGCGCGCCGATCGAAGGGCAAGTTGGAACAGATGGTAATTAAGTTCTTTTTTCAGCGAGGAATGCCGTAAACGTTCCACCTGCGCCTCGACGCTGCTGATCCACGTTTTTAGTTGTCCACTGGCCTGGTGACGGCGAAAGGCAGAGGTTTGTGAGCTCTCTCGCTGGGGGGTGCAAAACGTGGCCGAACCACTGCAGCCGACGGCGTTGGAGAAAGGGTTGACCGCTTCTATGCGGAGAGGTGGGGGTGAAAGGCAGAGCTTAATACGCACAGTCTCTGGCCGACGTGGAACGTGGCGAAGCCACTGCAGCCGACCGCTATCCTAGCTCTGCTGGAGAGATGGCTGGGTTCAACTTCCAGGCTACACTGGGTACATCGACCCAGAAACCTCATGGCAACCCCCCATGAAGCCGGTTAATCCTCTGGTAGGAGTCGATAGATGAACAAATTCGATTTTTATGACCCACCGCGATACACGAAGGCGCCGTCGTCGGAACCACAGCAATCGCCTGATTGTTGGTCGTTGCCTGCGCCGCGATCCGCGTGAGCAGCATCATGGAGGGCGTGAAGGCGGTAGCGGGAGCCGAGGCAGACAGCACGGACGCCTGCTGTTGCTCTCCCCCCGGTTTGAGCTGCTGCTGCTGCTGCTGCGCCGGCGTCAAGAACTGCTGGGACTGGAACTGCACCGTCGGGTGGGTCGACGCAACAGCTGACGAGGAAGAGGAGGAGGCGGCGGCGGCAGCAGCAGCAGCCACGGGCTGGTGGCAGTGGTAGGACGAGAGCACCATGCCAGCCAGGACGTGATGCTGCTGTTGCTGCAGGTGAGTTTGGGCTGGAACGTAGTGTTGCTGCTGCGGTTGTTGAGGAACCACTGCCGCACTGGAGACTCCTACTGCCGATGCTGAGGTGGCGGTGGTCGTTGTTGGAGCGGTCGTCGGCGACGAGGATGAGTTAGGCGGGGTGGCAGTGCTGGTTGCTGTCGTCGTCGTACCGGATCCTGGGGCAGTTCGTTTCTTCTTCGAAGGACTCGATGCGGGTGGTGAGGAGCCTTGAGAAATTAAAAAAAAGGCACAGTCCCAATCACATAGCCGACCACTCACAACTTCGCATAATGTTGTTTCCTTTTTTAGACCTTGCAACATAGTTTTCAACGTTTCCTATTGGTTCAACAAATTCCTCCCCTCGGAGTGGTCCGCACAATTCGCAAACGCTCGATTCTGATTGGTTAATGCGTCATTTTATACTCTTACCAGTCTTTATACACGTCAAGGGGTTAATTTACCTATCGCATATTTAACACGTTGTTATTTCGTTTATTAGTGTTCACTTATCCTGCATCTTCTATATATCATCGCCACTTACGGTATCATGGATGTAAATGTTAATGCTGAATGTTTGGAACTCGTTACCCCTGCAAAGGCAGTGTAGTCGGGCTGGATATCAACGCATGGAAAAACCGGTCTACTCTACAAGATCAGAACACCACTCGACAGCGCCAGGAGGGCCTCCCACCAGCTGCCTACAACCGGTAAGATGAGCCACCGGAAAGAGGTTCGCGTCTACCGCGCTGTAAACACCGGTCACTGCGCATCGAAGATGCAAGAATACCAGACGTGTATCCATTAAGTGGTGTCTAGGAAGAATGCCAAAAGCTGGCAAGCGCCGAGCAGACACACGGATCTTTCAAACCTGTGCCTCTTGGGGTCACTTTGCCAAGGTTGCCGGCGCGTGGGATGCCCCGAACAGGACAACAATTTGCCCCGAAATAGCCTCTTATCGCTCTCCTTGGGCGACCACGATTCGCGAGATTCGTGAAACAGCCGGCTCATCCTCTCGCGTTAAAGAAGAACGTTGAACAGGCGGAAATCGAGGCGGGGACCTCTAGCTCCTTTGCAAAGTGGCAGCAGGGATCCGAGATCCTGATCGTTGGATCTGGGGATCTCCTCAATTCAGTCTGTCTGGATCCATGTACGCATATGCCCCGTGTCTGGTTCCATTAGCTGGGACGTTACCCCGAGAATAGCATGATAGACCCCACAACGAGAGGTGCTACTCCTTGCAGTCCATGATAGAACCGTAGTATTTTTGGTAGACATATGTTTTGCCGTAATTAAGCGCACCCTGGCCACCGATTCAGAACCACTGGCAACAGGAAAGGTCTATTAACCAATTATTTTTAATTCAAACTGTGAAAGAAATATTATCTTAAATTGCAACAACAACAACAACAGTCTCCGGCGACTGGCATTAACGAGGAACCCGAAGGCCTAGGGGGACTACTTACCGGGTGCCTTTCGCCGAACAGTCATGTTTATGCCCACTCCGGGTTCACCCTGGTGGACTCCGCGGATGTGGCGATTGAGGTCGGACTTCTGCACGAATGGCGAGAGGCACTGGGTGCACTCGAATGTGCGGGCGGCCCGATCGTGGTGTCGCAAGTGGTCCTTCAACTTGTCTCTACAGTTCACAAAAGCCAACGCAAAACGCTCTAACTACTGAACAAAAATACTCAAATAAGCCAACCACAAGTAGGTATGGCGTAGCAGGGTTCGCACGCAATATGGCGAATCAGAATCGGGGTGGTGGAAACAAGCAGCAGCAGCAGAAGCGGAAATGTATCCAGCCTGAGTTACACGATGATGCGGCGGCAACTTCCATCGAAAGTATTTTCATGGAAACATCCTCTTGCAGCTGATATAGCCGACCCTCGAGGCTGCTAGGGGATAAACCGGCTTCATGGGGGTTAGTCGAGAAGATTCTCATGTGGTGGTGCCCCCAGTAACCCCCCCCCCAAAAAAAAACTGGGAGTCAAACCCAGGCACCGTTTACACCGGTCAGTCACGTGGATTGGTGACGTAAAGGAGCGATGTAGAGCGGTTAGGTCAGCAGCGTGGCGACGAAAATAACGCAAGCCAGCACTCACTGTTCAATGTCCCTATAACGGAGCCAGGCAAGTGTAAGGTAATAGTGGAAGTCCGCCCGGTTGCCGACTGCGATAAAAAGGGAAAAAGCCTTCCGACTTAATAACAACTCAAAATACACGCACACACATGTGCGAACCCCATCGTAACGTGTGCCGCACGGAAGAGCCGGGTAAACGGATAGTTATTGTGGCCGTTGGAGCTAAAACTGGGGCGTGCGTGTGTGCCTGTTCGATGCAGCACCACAGAAAAGAGGAGTTAGAGGGAGGGGGTGCAGATTCGACCAATGGGAAGGTGACGTGGCGCGTGGAAATGTGGGGTCGTCTATACGTCCGAACACCGGTACACACTAGGGGGAATTCACAAAATGTATATGCGTGCCTTCAGTTCAGTAATTTTATTGAGAGAAAAGACATGTTAAGCATGGGGTAGGGAGCAGAAATCCCGCCTAGTTGAAACAAGCATCGCGAGTTGGTAAAAAGAGGCCGTTCCGAGTAGAGTTGGTTGATGGGGAATCATCTAGTAGTGTTTCCTTACGAAAAACGAATGTAACGTAAACGCAAGGAGGATGAACGGGCTTTATAAACGTGGCCGCTGCAACATAATCGAGGACATACGCGGACTTCAAGCAAACCTCAATTAAATCCCAGACGATGCAGTGGCCGGTTTATTACAGGCTCATGACACTACGTCCGGCTTATTTTAGTGACCTGGCCGGGAGTCGAACAAAGCAGGGATGCTGACCAACAATACGCAGGCTTACGACACATATATATTGGGTAATTTAGTGTCATTAATTGAGAACAGGAGAGTCGATGCGTGGGGGTGGCGCCCGGGTTCCGGTATACCACCTATCTATATGAAAAATATATATATACGGGTGACTGTCCCATTTTGAAAAATTACCCGGGTGGAGGATAACAAGAAGGAGTATGACAAAACACTTACTTCCGCGAAAAGGCCTTGGAGCAGATTGAGCAGACATGCGGCTTCTCCATAGTATGTATGGAGGTGATGTGTCGCTTTAATTTGTCCTCCCGAACAAAACACCGACCACAGGTGTCACACACGTGCTTCGCTTCTTCAACCTGGGAACCCTGGAGGCCCAGGAGTTGTTTCACGGGCACCGTGGTCCCACAGGTGGGGCAGATCAGGGTGACCAACCCCCCCTCGGAAGCCTGTACGGCAGACGCTAACAACAGGGCGTGTGAACACGCCGACAACGAAGTTGGCAGAACATTCGCAGAGGCGGTGGAAGCAGAATCCGAGCAGGTGACCTGCTCATTTTTGCTCACCGGGGCAAGACTGAGTGAGTAGAGCCTATCTGTACCGGTGCCCAATAGGGCCGGGTCATAGGGGGCTGTGGTGGAGGGAGTCTTATTTCCCACGAGCGCACAGACCACACTATCGACAGCTGCCCGCGCAGCAGCTGCATAGTCACTATCATCACAGGGAGAACTGGGAGAAGGAACGGAAGGGGAGCAATCGGTTTCACGTTTTATTGTCCTGGCGGGTGGTGGAGCTGTGGTGACAGTGAGAGACGCGGGTGGGGAAATCGTCGATGGGGTATCACCTTCAGGGGGTTTACCGGGGGAATGCTGCAAAGATTGCTGTTGGTGATTCAGTGTGGGTAAAGCGGTTTCGGAGAGAGTTGGGGTTGAAAGATCCTGGCGGAGGGAGTTTGGGGATTTGATCGGTTCACCTGTTTCGACATCTACTGGAGACGAAGGCAACCCAAATTGAGGGGGGAATTCGGGCGCTGGCTGTTTTTCACCGCTGGTTGTAGTAGAGGATCCACCAGTAACAGTAGTTCCATCGATTTGACCTTCCTCTAAATGTAACCTCGAAGAAATAAATGCGCCAACATTGTCAGGGAGGGAGTGACGACAACCAGATACGTCTGGTGGAGTGACGAGACCAGAAGATGAATTTATATTGCTCCTGGAAACGGAGACATCTTCAAGAAAAGAAGCTCCTCCTTCGCTTAGAGACGTCAAATTACCAGCAATGGGAGAAAATAGGGAATTTGCATTTTCTTCAGCCTTTGCAGTAACGCCCATTGTGATGGGGCTTGCGTCCAAAGCATTATTTACAAAGGGTTTAGATTCAAGGTCGTGAAATGTCAGAACGCCCCTGTGGTCATCTTCGGGAATAGTAATTCTGTTATGGTAGGTACTTGAGCTGTCCGTGGGCAACGAAGCAGTTGGTGTTGACAATTCCAAAAAACCCCGTTTAATCATATCCACCGGAGCGTTTCAGGAATGCGATGTCTCCTAAACGAACAAATCTTGGGTGATACACAAGCTATCAGCAATAAACACACTAAATGCTAATAGCTTTAGAATCAAACCAATGATCATTAATGCAAAGGATGAGATTCTACGTAGAAAAACTGAGACAAATTTAATAACCACACTACAGTAAGTAAAATGATAATTGTGACATTGCAAACGAAGAACCTAATAACTGAAAAACAGCACATTTATTGCAAACTAAAAGCAACAAACTCTATGGTTCGTTTGCGTTTGAATATTTTACAATGCTGTAGCATTGTACAAAATATTTTCGAAATCGTCGCAAACCATAATACAGTTGTTTTAACGCACTCCACTTTGTCATCAACAATAGAAGTCGATTTCTTTCGCATATACTTGTTAAGATAATGTTCAGAAAATGTATTCTACAAATATTTTGCCAGAAAGGAATGGAATTACTGACACGAATTCAGGTGGACAACATCATACATTATCAATTTACAATTAACGCCCCTTTCGATGCATGCTTACTTTGTTTTAAAACAATGACATTCTCGTTATTAGGGTCACGAGAACCAAATCGATTACAATTAATTTATATTATAAATAAGATTGGCCCAGGAAGTGGGAATTACATGAAGAGCATTCAGAATAACAGCGAGGTTCATTTGCAAGAAAGGCAAATTAAACCCTAAAAGTGCAGATTTACATTTGACAGATTATTTTTTTGCTGTGTTGTCATGCCCAATATGTGGTGCACTAATCGGTATCTCCGTATATCGAAAATTCTCAATTCATGCCGGAAAATCTATGGTCTGTGGGAATAGACCTTGTCTGCTAATGTTTTTTAAGAATTGACGGGGTCTGTTTAATTCATGTATGTGAAATCGTAGTAAATAAAAAAATAACATCGGTTTTATTGGAGGTGTTCGGTTTTTCTCAGTAATGGTACTCTAGAGAACCTTTAAAATTATACCGACAAAGTTTCGTTCTTCCGTTAAACGAGGGTCGATTTGTGCCCCAGTTAATACATGTATGCAACAAATCTCAAAGTATTGGGACCGAATTAATCGGCTAATTAAAAAATTCATGGTCCTATTGGACACCATGGCTGCTAAAGCATGTAACGTAATAGTTTAATGTACTTTTTCTGTAATCAGCATTGACTCAACTCCTGAACACCGTGTTTGGAGCCGACAACAAAATATCTTTTGACATCAGCGTTTAAACAGATTATTAACAAGAAAACCAATGAATAACATGAGATAAGAAAGCTCTAATCATGGCCGTTCTAGCATCAGGCGATGAACAAACGGAATTCATAAGTGTGATCGTTAAAACAACATATATCAAGGTCACCACAAAGCCCCAACACCTCGGACTCTTCGTCGACGTGGGAAGAGAAAAAACTAAAGAGCGACTAAGCAGACGATAACGAACAAACGGGAGAACTAAGGGACAAAGTCCACAATCATCTTTTATTTTAAACCGTGGATAATCAATTAATTCGGGTTAGGATGTCTTCAAAATCCACGTTTATCTTCTTGGGTAGTCATTGCGCTTACTTCGTTATCTATACAGAGGGACTTCCAAACGGTGAATAGAACCTTCAGAACATTTTTCACCAACTGAGATATGCAGAGTAAATGATTTCATCGTGGCTCAAATTCTCCATTTTATCATATAAAAAATAACCACGTTGTCTTGTCAACGAATGATTACGCAACCGATGAGCCGTGTGTTCATTGAACTCAAAATTCAATTTTCAACTTACCTTTTTTATGAATAGTAGCAACTACCGGTCTCTATTTAACGAAGCCATGGGATTAACCACGCTTAAAAAATATAGAGCCAATCAGTAGGTTATTTGTTTGTGCATTTGCTAACGGTAACCTTAAACTTGATTAGATAAAGTTACAGATTGAAAGAACAGTAACGCATTAAATGGCAAAAAAGGTCTCTTAAACTAAACTCGTTTTCTATTGGCCTGCCTATGCTCTCCATCCAAGAGATCAATGTTCAACGCCACTTCAAAAGTTGTTCACTGCTCGCTTCTAGTATTTTAAGTGACTCCTCCGTTTCCCTCTTTTCAAGTTTATCCAAGTGTAAATCTCTTCGATCAATGCGTAGGCTATACCGTTCAATACCCACAAGAACGGCGGCATATCGCAATTCGGTCATTCTTTACTTTCCCCGATTTTTAGTTTCACCAGAGCAGTTGAAGCAGGAACTAAAAGACAATTTTCATATCCAGTACTTTTTATACTGTCCCGTTTCATGCTGAAAGTGTTAGTCCTCGTGAACTCAATAAAGCCACTGCAATTATTATTATATTATACTTTGAATACTTAATACTTTTTTTCAATTTAATTGAAAATCTGAACCGGCTTTGAAATATTTCATTATTCTAATCATTTACCCAGTCTCGCTTACGTATTCGTGTTCTTGCTATTACGCATGGGTCACCAAATTGATACTAATTCATGTTTGTAAAAATAATAACTCAAAAACGATGGCGACTGCAATTTTGAGTGGTCTAAATTTTAGGCGCATTTGGTAAAAATTAAGTGCTCGAAAATATTTTTTTAAATACAAAATTAAGCTACAATTCAAAGAAAAATCGATTATTCTCAATATGGTGTATATCGACTTTTGTCTGTGCCTTATAAACCGCCCACTCATTGCTGCGTCATCATTTTTAAATTAAACTTCGAGCACAATGGTAAGCACCAAGTTTCTGATAAATATCCAGTCCTCTTCTTAATTAATTATCCTGTTACGTTTTTAGCGTGAAGTCATTAGCATTCATATTGGACAGGGTGGTGTACAGATGGGCAATGCTTGTTGGGAGCTGTACTGCTTGGAGCATGGAATTCAGCCGGATGGTCAAATGCCAAGCGATAAGACAATAGGTGGTGGTGATGACTCCTTCCAGACTTTCTTCTGTGAAACTGGAGCTGGGAAGCATGTCCCACGGGCTGTTATGGTTGATCTTGAACCAACAGTCATCGGTAAGCTGTGTTTTGAAAAAAAAATTCCGTTGAAGCACAAGATAATTCATTTATCTCTTTCAGACGAAGTGAGGACAGGCACATATCGCCAGCTCTTTCATCCTGACCAATTGGTTACGGGTAAAGAAGATGCAGCAAACAATTACGCCCGAGGCCACTATACCGTTGGAAAAGAAATGGTAGACATGATTCTCGATCGAATACGGAAGATGTCTGATTGCTGTACTGGAATGCAAGGGTTTCTTGTCTTTCATTCATTCGGAGGAGGGTCCGGCTCAGGGTTCACCTCCCTCTTGATGGAGCGCCTCAGCGTTGACTATGGAAAAAAGTCCAAGCTCGAATTCGCCATCTATCCAGCTCCACAAATTGCTACTGCTGTTGTAGAGCCTTACAACGCAATTCTCTGTACCCACACTACTCTAGAACACTCCGATTGTTGCTTTATGGTTGATAACGAAGCCATTTACGACATTTGCAAGTCAGTTACCAAACGAATTGACACCTTCCTAATGCTCTTTTACGTATCATTGACGAATCTTTCTTGTAGACGAAACTTGGACATTGAACGTCCAACTTACACTAATCTCAATCGCCTAATTGCACAAATAGTTAGCTCAATAACCGCCTCCCTACGATTCGACGGAGCCCTGAATGTTGATTTAACGGAATTTCAGACGAACCTTGTCCCCTACCCACGAATTCACTTCCCCTTGACTACATACGCCCCCTGTGTTTCTGCGGAAAAGGCATACCATGAACAGCTCAGCGTGTGTGAGCTTACGAACTCCTGTTTCGAGCCCGCCAACCAATTAGTGAAATGCGACCCCCGGCACGGAAAGTATATGGCTTGCTGCATGCTCTACCGCGGTGATGTCATTCCAAAAGACGTGAATGCTTCAATAGCCACCATCAAGACAAAGAGAACAATCCAGTTTGTGGACTGGTGTCCCACTGGTTTCAAGGTCGGCATCAACTACCAGCCTCCCACAGTCGTGCCTGGTGGTGATTTGGCTAAAGTACAGCGAGCCCTCTGCATGATTAGCAATACGACGGCAATCGCCGAAGCCTGGGCTCGCCTGGACCACAAATTTGACCTCATGTATGCCAAGAGAGCCTTTGTCCATTGGTACGTTGGTGAAGGCATGGAGGAGGGAGAATTCTGCGAAGCCAGAGAAGACACCGCAGCGCTAGAAAAGGACTACGAGGAAGTTGGACAGGACACTCTGGAGGGTGAAGGTGACGGGGAGGAAGAGGAATATTAGGGGACAAATAGAACCTTTCGTACATAATAGGAAGCTATCAAAACCCTCTAAAATCAATGTAAAGATCGGGTGCGATTCGCGGTCAGTTTCCGCTCTCTAATTCCTGCGAATTGTAGGACCCTTTGCACACAAACCCATTTTTAAACCACGACATTTTCACAATACAATCCAATGCCATGCAAATCTGTTTTTGTTTTCTCTGGGAAAAATTGTGAATGAGCTTGAATTTTCATAATGATTCTCGAAAATATTAAGTGGATTTAAATTTATTCACACAAATTGGCAACCTAAGTATTATCGATTTACCTGCCAAGCGTCAAACCAGAATGTACGATTTAAATTACTAATAATATGTACCATGACGATGAGCGAATTTGTGCTGGATGCAAGTTTTGAAAGCAACTAAAAGTCCGTTAAAAATAATTTTAAGATTTCAAAATATGAAAAGGTTAAAATAATTTAACACGCTTGGAGCGATACCGCCAAATGGACTAAATCTGGCGACTAACGACAGTATTTCAGTCATCAGAGACAGACGTTATTTTCAGTTTAAAAATAAATGTCACACTGATACCACCGACGACGTTTTAAAAAGACAGGTTTTAAAAATCCGTACATTTTTCGAAATATTGATTGCATACATCAAATTAAATCACAAAGTCATCTCAAGACAAACATGGGAGTGTCACGTGTACATGAGGAAATTGAGCTCATAATTAGTGTCGGAAACGTTAACGGGTTAATTGAATTATTTAAAATCCAAGGCTTGTGGTGACCGTATACTTTATACAAATATGAACGATATGACGCCAAACTGGAACAAAAATAGAGACACAAGACCACGTGAAAGCGGGTCATGGGGTTCCAGGATTGATCGGACTTGGTGATCGATCTGTTACGCGAATGGTCATGGGACAAAAGGACCTCATTCAAGGTCACCAGGACAGAATAAAAGGCTAGCGGGACACATCAGCAATAACGTTTGTGTATCCTTTCTCCGTTAGTAAATAGGACGCCAACAGAATGCGTGAATGTATCTCCGTCCACATTGGCCAGGGTGGTTGCCAGATCGGTAATGCCTGTTGGGAACTCTACTGCCTTGAACACGGCATCCAGCCCGACGGCCAGATGCCCAGTGACAAGACCATCGGAGGAGGTGACGACTCCTTCCAGACATTCTTCTCGGAGACGGGCGCCGGCAAACACGTCCCACGTGCCGTATTTGTCGACCTCGAGCCAACCGTCATCGACGAAATTCGCACTGGAACCTATCGTCAACTTTTTCACCCCGACGAGCTCATCACCGGCAAGGAAGATGCTGCCAACAATTATGCTCGTGGACACTACACCGTGGGGAAGGAATTTGTCGACCTAGTTCTTGATCGCCTTCGCAAATTGGCCGATCAGTGTACTGGTCTTCAGGGCTTCTTTGTCTTCCATTCCTACGGTGGTGGCACCGGATCCGGATTCACCTCCCTCTTGATGGAACGTCTCAGCGTCGACTACGGCAAGAAGTCAAAGATTGAATTCTCCATCTTCCCTGCACCACAAATCTCTACTGCTGTTGTTGAACCCTACAATTCTATTCTATGCACACACTCCACGTTGGAGCATTCGGATTGTTCGTTCACTTTTGATAACGAGGCCATCTACGATATTTGCAGGTAGATGATCCTACTTCATTGTCTTCCTTAACCCATATAATCCCACCTAACCCAATTTCTGTTACTTTAGGCGAAACCTCGACATCGAGCGCCCCACCTACACCAACTTGAACCGCCTTCTTGGACAAGTTGTGAGCTCAATCACAGCCTCCCTGCGTTTCGACGGCGCTCTAAATGTCGACCTCACCGAATTCCAGACCAATTTGGTGCCCTATCCACGAATCCACTATCCCCTCGTCACCTACGCCCCAACAGTCTCTGCCGAGAAGGCCTACCACGAACAATTAACAGTAGCAGAGCTCACAAGCGCCTGCTTCGAGCCAGCCAACCAAATGGTCAAGTGCGACCCTCGCCACGGCAAATACATGTCCTGCTGCATGCTCTATCGAGGAGATGTCGCCCCCAAGGAAGTCAACGCCTCCATCGCCATGATCAAGACCAAGAGAACCATCCAGTTCGTGGACTGGTGCCCAACGGGCTTCAAGGTCGGCATCAACTACCAGCCCCCGACCGTCGTGCCTGGTGGCGACCTCGCAAAGGTTCAGCGTGCTCTTTGCTGCATTTGCAACACAACGGCCATTTCCGAAGCCTGGGCTCGACTGGACCACAAGTTCGACCTGATGTACGCCAAGCGCTGCTTCGTCCACTGGTACGTCGGCGAGGGCATGGAGGAGGGCGAGTTTTCAGAGGCTCGCGAAGACCTGGCCTCTCTCGAGAAGGACTACGAGGAGGTTGGCACCGACACCGTTGAGGGCGAAGGCGAGGAGGAAGAAGAGGAGTATTAGAACACTATCTGTAAAAACTGGCGTGACAAACTGAAAAAAATCCTGTTACGATCGTTGTATTTTTCCAGCATCCAATGCTTAAACTGCATTATAAAATGCTCTTCCATGATACCTACATGAGCCAATCAAATGGTGCCCGGTTTGCAACTATTAGAGAAGCTCTAACAATATTAAAATAATCAGAGAAGCCTCGGTGGTTAAACAGTGGAGCAAAACTGGTTTAGTAAACCACCGATTTTGCAAGTTCACCCGATGAACATCTCATCACAGGTCCGAATATAAAATCTCATTCACGTTTCCACGGGGTTTAGATCCTGTCAAGGTCACTCCAGCGCCTAGAAATGCTTCTTACGAACCAACTGCTTCGTTTTCCCATTAGTGTGTTTGGGACCAATGTCCTGCTGAAAGAATGTCGCGTTTCAGTTGAAATACACTTGCACATGGAATGCGGTTTTGACCAAAATCTCACGATACATGGCGCCATTCATTCTTTCCCTTACACGGATCAGTCGTTCTGATGCCATTGCAAAAATCAACCCAAAAACATGCTGCTTCCACCACATGCTTCACAGTAGGTATGGTGTTGTTTGGCTACAGCTCATCATTCCTTCTACTCCAAACACGACAACTGGACATTTTTTTACCAAAACCTCCTATTTTGGTTTCATCTGACATTTTTCCAATCCTCTTCTGGGTTATCCAAATGCTGTCTCGCAAACCTAAGAGAGGTCTTGATATGCACTGGCTTTAGCGGGGAGACTCGTCAGGCAATACCGTGCGGTTCTGGGATTTTCGTTCACCGTTTACCCCACAGGCTGAGATCTTGCGAGGGAGATTATCCGTGGTTATAAATGTCCTTAATTTTCTTAGAATTGCTCCCACAATTTACTTTTTCATACCAAGTTGGTTACCGATTGCAGATTCCGTCTTCGCAGCCTAGTGTAGGTCTACAGTTTAGTTTCTGGTGTCCTTTGACAGCACTTTGGGGTTCGCCATAGTGGAGTTTGGAGTGTGACTGTTTGGGGCTGTGAATCGGTGTCCTTTTTACTGATAACAAGTTCAAACAGGCGCCATTAGTTCAGGTAATGGGTGGAGGGCAGAAGAGAATCTTAAAGAAGAATTTACAAATCTGCATGAGCCAAAATTCCCTCCTGCTTTTATTAGATAACCAAACACTTGTATTACCAAAGAATTAGCCAATAAATTGACAACATACAAGACCACGGATAATCTCACTCGATCCTGGGCTCGACGCAAGATCTTCGCTTTCCTTCACAAATAGGAAGAGGCTGTGCGAGAACTTGCCAGGTGGAGTGAAAGCCGCACTCACTGCCTGGCATCTCCGTTTCCCGACTAAGAACAAGGAGAACGGCAGCGCTTTGCGTTGTACCAAAACTCCTGATGAAACCAGCAAAGCGTGTCGTCTTGATTGCCTGTTCTTGCAGCCGTCAGTAGTCCCCTTTGGCATATTAACTATTTGGCGTCTCAAGTGACGCAATTCCTGGGCCACGTCGTCAGTGAATCTCTAGGGGGAGGGGCTCTTTTCACGGCAGCTACAGCTGGATTGGCAAGGTGAGTGGAAAAAATGCCGTCGGCGAACTAGCCTAACTCGACCAATGACAGTTCGGGTGTGAGGATTGCCAAAGAGGCCCTGGCGACCGGGGCACCTTTTGGATGAAAAGTTACCGAATGATGGATTCGCAGACACCTTGGCTCACCAATAGTGCTTCCAATAGGCCGAGGATTGACAGGAATCGGTGAAGTAAATGGAATGGCGATCTACAAGCTCTCTTCGGGCGACCGTTCTGTTGAACCCCGGGACTATATTTGAAATTGGGTAAGTTGTAAAAATAAGCCCTTTGGTAAAAAATACTTTTGCCCATCCGTATGGATTACAGGGACCCCTTGCTGTGGAAGATCACTTAATACGTAATGGGTTGCCCAAACCTATTTAAACCAATCCGTGTTCCTTTATAATTGACTCATATTGGCTCTATTGAAATGGCGCTGGTAGACAATTTAATGTTCCGTTAGTATACGTGTGAGTTAATGAACACATCGCATTACATTTAAAAGACAGCTCGCTGATATACCGAGCGGCAAATATTAACACAAATTCCACAACAACAAAACACATAATTAGTTTACATGGGTAAATTACACGAACACTAAACAACTGGGAGCGGCGTGCTTTGACACGCTCCCTTAAAAAAAGTCGATATTCGCGAGCTCGAACCAATTACCTGTATCTTTTTAAATATTCAAATCACACCACTGCTATAAAAGGCCTTGGTGGCGGAATGGGGAGGGTCTCTTAAGCGTATCCTTGCACCGTTAGTAAAGGGACGCGAAACCACGTATTCGAAATTATTTTACCGCGACTTATACACAAACTACCAACAGAATGCGTGAATGTATCTCCGTCCACATTGGCCAGGGTGGTTGCCAGATCGGTAATGCCTGTTGGGAACTCTACTGCCTTGAACACGGCATCCAGCCCGACGGCCAGATGCCCAGTGACAAGACCATCGGAGGAGGTGACGACTCCTTCCAGACATTCTTCTCGGAGACGGGCGCCGGCAAACACGTCCCACGTGCCGTATTTGTCGACCTCGAGCCAACCGTCATCGACGAAATTCGCACTGGAACCTATCGTCAACTTTTTCACCCCGACGAGCTCATCACCGGCAAGGAAGATGCTGCCAACAATTATGCTCGTGGACACTACACCGTGGGGAAGGAAATTGTCGACCTAGTTCTTGATCGCCTTCGCAAATTGGCCGATCAGTGTACTGGTCTTCAGGGCTTCTTTGTCTTCCATTCCTACGGTGGTGGCACCGGATCCGGATTCGCCTCCCTCTTGATGGAACGTCTCAGTGTCGACTACGGCAAGAAGTCAAAGATTGAATTCTCCATCTTCCCTGCACCACAAATCTCTACTGCTGTTGTTGAACCCTACAATTCTATTCTATGCACACACTCCACGTTGGAGCATTCGGATTGTTCGTTCACTTTTGATAACGAGGCCATCTACGATATTTGCAGGTAGATGATCCTACTTCATTGTCTTCCTTAACCCATATAATCCCACCTAAACCAATTTCTGTTATTTTAGACGAAACCTCGACATCGAGCGCCCCACCTACACCAACTTGAACCGCCTTCTTGGACAAGTTGTGAGCTCAATCACAGCCTCCCTGCGTTTCGACGGCGCTCTAAATGTCGACCTCACCGAATTCCAGACCAATTTGGTGCCCTATCCACGAATCCACTATCCCCTCGTCACCTACGCCCCAACAGTCTCTGCCGAGAAGGCCTACCACGAACAATTAACAGTAGCAGAACTCACAAGCGCCTGCTTCGAGCCAGCCAACCAAATGGTCAAGTGCGACCCTCGCCACGGCAAATACATGTCCTGCTGCATGCTCTATCGAGGAGATGTCGCCCCCAAGGAAGTCAACGCCTCCATCGCCATGATCAAGACCAAGAGAACCATCCAGTTCGTGGACTGGTGCCCAACGGGCTTCAAGGTCGGCATCAACTACCAGCCCCCGACCGTCGTGCCTGGTGGCGACCTCGCAAAGGTTCAGCGTGCTCTTTGCTGCATTTGCAACACAACGGCCATTTCCGAAGCCTGGGCTCGACTGGACCACAAGTTCGACCTGATGTACGCCAAGCGCTGCTTCGTCCACTGGTACGTCGGCGAGGGCATGGAGGAGGGCGAGTTTTCAGAGGCTCGCGAAGACCTGGCCTCTCTCGAGAAGGACTACGAGGAGGTTGGAACCGACACCGTTGAGGGCGAAGGCGAGGAGGAAGAGGAATTCTAACTATAGAATATGTTTTTACTCACTCTTCATCAAGGGGCCATACCCTATATAAATATAATCATCTTGTGATGACCTTAGGTTAAAAGGTTTTGGGTGGGAGCGGGCTTGAGTGTATTGTGCACAAATGAAGAAAAGACAAAACGGAATATCAATTGTTCTTTACGACGGCGAAGACGAAAGTCGGGCGCGCCAGGAGATGGTTTGGTTCTTCAGTCGATCTTAACTGTAGAGTAGATTTTTCGTACAAAACGACCCGATGCCAGGTATCCAATTGCGCCTGCAAAAGAGAAGTAGTATTAGTAGTTGTTTTCACAGCGTCTTGGAAAGGCTTCATCCTTGAACTTGTCCCGGGATGGTTGACCCCAAGAGCAAAGGTCATAGTTGGCGTCTTTGTATAACTCAATTTTGGGTTCCGAACGGCGGAACTTGATCCTTGATCCCATGTACATCAGGGAGTATAAGTAGTAGGATTAGTTAGAGGTAAAGAAAGAGGGTGGGAGTAGGAAGAGAAGTAGAAGGTGACGAGGATAAGCTGTAGTAAGAGGAAGAGAAAGTGCACGAGAAGTAGGAGGTGACGAGGAGTAGCTGTAGTAAGAGGAAGATTATGAGAAGGGACAGAGTGGGTTGTGAGGAAGAGAAAGTGCACGAGAAGTAGGAGGGGACAATGAGAAGCTGTAGTAATAAGAAATACCACCAACAACTACTCACCGCACATGCAGCCAAGACAGAAGCAGAATATCGCCATGTAGCTGAAGTAAAAGGTCGTCTGAAAGACACCGAACATCCTAAAAAGAGGAAACAGTTAAGCCATTGTCGCTCTCTGACATTGCGCCCGCACTCAATAAAAGCTAAAAAACCTACTTTGTTTTGAATATGAAGTAGTAGATGGAGTAGATGTAGACGTAAACTGCCGAGGACGCCCCTGAGAAGAAACTTATCCACTGCCTGCAAGGGGAATAGTAGACGTTAGTGTATATAGCATCGGTAGACTCGCTAATCTCTAGGCGTCCATTTGTAACGCGCGATTAGGGCGAGGAGAGCTCTGACTGCTACGGAGTCGACCGTGTCTGTTGCGAGAAGGTCGGTTATGTTGACACTCCTGAAATCTCTTCACCTCGAGCTCAAAATCTAAATTCCTCGGTGGTATTTTTAACAGTCGGTTTTCATGGAGTGATCATGTAGATGCCGTCTTCGTTAAATGTCGTCGCCTCTGTTTCTTAATTTGTCGGTTCAGGAGACTCGGTTTAAGCTCTAGCCGTATAAAAACCTTTGTCCATGCCTGTATAATCCCCCTTATTGTCGTATTGTTCCCAAGTAATTTTCCCCGGCCTTAAATGTTCTGACTTTTTTTAACCCTCCGTAGGCTTTTTTAAAATAATCTCGTTTTCTAGTGCCCTGTCAATGCTCTTCATTCAAGAAATAATCGTTCAACGCCACTTCAATAGATGTTCACTAATCGCTGCTCGTATTTTAAGTGACCCCTCCCATCCATTACAAGGTGCTCTACGCATGGTAGAGCACCTTCTGATGTGTGGTGGCGACGGTTAAATGAGAAGTACGAAAAAGCAGTAAGACGAACCATCGATAGTCCTCGGTGTTGAGCAGGAAGTAGGTGCAGACAATGGTGACGCAGCTCGTCACGGTGACGAGAATTAAAATGACAAGGAGGGTGAATCCGTAGACGAAATAGACTTTGTACGCCCAGAAGGAGGTGAAGATGAAATACCTGAAATCGCCACCCAAGACGAAGAATAGTTGAAGCAGCGTGTGAACTAACCGCTGCAATACACCACACACACACACAAACAAACTACGCCGTTCTGCGCCAGTCAAAGAGGTTTAGCTGTTGTTTGGAGACCTTTATAAAATCGCATCCCATGAGCGCCATCGAACAAAACGGAAAACTGAACTCTCTCGTCTCTGAGATGCAGGAAACAACTCACATTTCGATGAAAATCGACCCGAAAGGCATGATTCCACCGAGGAGGGCGATTGTCAGCGGTTTGGTGATCCACTTGGATGGTGGGATGGGCCGCGGGACTGCATTTATGCGGCAGGGATTGGCCCCGCGATTGACGTTCCTACCCAGCACGGCGCCAATGAGGTTTAGGGGCAGAATGACAAAGACGACGATGGCAAACACGGAGAGCATCGTCAGGAAGGGCAGCACACGAGAGGTCTGGTAGAAGAGAGCCAATGTGTTGACGACCAAGGCCACAGAGGTCAGGAGACAGGGAACAAGGAGGCTGCCGACGATGAGCTGATGGATCCATTTCTTGCCTACGTGCGGGGGTGGGTGAGGAATACGTCAATTCCTTCTGAATCTTTTGTAATTTCCAATTCCTCTTAATTTGTCCTTCTCTCCCTTGTTGTTCGCCGTTTTAATTATCGTGAATTGTAATAATTTTATCGATTGATTGCCGGGCTCACAGGCATTTTAAAGGTTGTGACTTAATGGAGTTCATGGACTTAAAACGGGTAGGTGGGAGACTGAACGAGAGGACGTGGGGCCAGGTCAGGAGTTTAAAAGAACGCACCGCCCATCCGAGAGTAGGTCCTGGCCCCAAAAAAGCCGTTGAAGGGTGACAGCAGGGCGTAAGCAAAGATGATGGTTGAGAGCAGGCCTCCGCGTTCGGTGTAGAGTTTTCCCACGAGAGCGAGTGTGGCCACAAGGATGGACGTCAGGGTGATGTGGATTCCGGTGCCAACGAGGCTGGAGAAGCTGATAATGCCCGTAGGGGGGCGAAAGACGTCGCCGTGCACCTGCTTCCAGCCATACTCGTCCCCAAGCTCGCGCTCCTGTATCGCCAAAGAACACAAATAAGAAGAAGAAGAAGAAACACATAAACCAGGTCATCCCATAGGGCCGCTAAATTCGCTGCCAAGATACCCGAAAGTCCGAGGTATTCGACAGTGGGTTTCTGCGCGACGAATTCGCCTAGCCGAGTGGCACGAGCAGGTGTGCACTCTTCTACAACACCGTCGGCTGATGTGGTTTAGTTGTGTTTTACGCCGACCACACCAGGAGCCTTCAAATCACCGCCTGTCGGCGCAACGACGTCCAGCTAATTTGGATTTTACAGCGTGTCGTTAGACTCAGAAGAGGAGCACAATGGTACTGATGAAAAGGACACTGTTGGATTGAAATTAATATACCAAGTCCTCGAGAACACCATCGCGATTGTAGCGAGCATAGTCCTTGCGCAGTGTTCGCAACAGTATCATGCTGACGAGGACAACCAGGAAGATGACCATCATGAAGGAGTTGAACAAGGAGAACCAGTGGATCTACAGTGAAGGGGGAGAGGTGTGTTTGTGTGCGACGGAACGGAAATTTCTACGCGCAGACGCTCTGGAGAGAGACTCACTCGGTGCTGGTAAAAGTCGGCGTCAAGAAAGTAGTCGTAGCGGCTTTCAAATTTCACATTGGACTCAACCCAATCAACCTAGAAAACGCAAATCAAAACTAACGATTGTTTTAGCTAGAGAGCCAGACAGGTTCATCGTCATCGTCATTGCTACGATGGGCCGGTTTCGTGGATGGAGACGTTAACAACATTCACAGATGACGTCTCCAACGGCAGATGCTGGCGCAAGCGTTCTGTTGAGTTATTTTCACTACAACACGCGGCGCAATGGTTCATGTTTGTTTTTTTTTAAAAAGACGGATGTAAGTGCCTCCATGTGTGCAATTAGATTGAAGGTGGCACTAACAACCCCTAATACTACTTCTGGGTTTTAACGCCAAGATTAACTTACTTCATAGGTGAAGGTTATCGGTTGGCCAGAGTTGACGTCAAATGGATCGGAGGTGCTCAGAGACACGCCGACAATCCTGTTGCCATTGTAGAGGATATCCAACTTCTTGTGCGCCCACAGGTAACTCAGGTCACCGCGTGATTCGCCCATCACGCCGAAGATGGGCAGGTCGTCGAGATACATTTGGTACCAATACTGTTCCGAAATAGCCGAGTTGAGCTCCGCCACCTCGTCTTTAGTGAATGTCTTCGAACAGATCTCTGTTCGGGCAACAGGTTCTGATAAAAGCAAACGGAAAATGGTTAACCGACCGTAATACCCCCTCCGTACGACATTCTGATGGTCCAAGCGCTCCAGGTCCGCATTGGTGTGCTGATCCATGTTTTTTTAGTTGTCCAGCAGCCCGGCGTGGGCAATCTTTGCTTGGCGTCGGCGAAAGATTGAGTCTTATAAGCTGTCACTGGTCGGCGCAGAACGTTCTAGAATTACTGGAGCTGACGGCGTTGTAGACACCAGCGATCGCCTGGTGTCTTCGATACACACAGTGGCCAGGTTTCACAGGTGTCACCTGCCATCTCGCAAGGCAGCAGGGATCTTCTTCCTGTCAGAGGACGAGCCGGTTTTATGGACGTCGCGAAGCGTAGCCGCCCACGCGCGGTGATCAGAGGCTGTCAGGTGGGAACGGACTGCTTCCATTGACACATCTCGTAGACCTTCTGAGGCTCGAAGAATTCCACGTTTTTAGTTGTCGTTGGGCGGCCGAATCACTGCAGCCGACGGCGTTGTTGAAGGGTTGCCAGCTTCTCCGTGTCTGAACATCGAGAAATTGTCGCGCAAGTCTCTTTTCAGGATTCGCCAAATTTCGAAGGCGTAGGTTAGGGCGGACAGCGGTGCGATAGACGCGAAGTTTAGTCCGAAGACTTATATCCGTTCGGCCCCATAGGCCATTAAGCATTTGGTTCGCTGTGCCGCCGTCGGTGGAGACGCCTTTTGGGTGCTGGAAGCGCGTGTAAGAAATAACGAGCATTTTGTAGTTCGCCATATTTTTTTTGCATCGCTGTGCGATTCCGAATTTTGCCAAGAATATGTCGCGTAGGCTGGTCCGATGGACCCAGAGTCTTCAAACGGGGGACTGACTCCGGTAGCTCACCGTAGAAGGCGTCCTTCGCCTCGGATGCAATTGCGGGGGTGCACATGACAATGATGGAAAGGGATATGAACTGCCTTAATGGTCTTTGGGTCCTAATCTTTGTATCTCCCCAGCCCAGTCCGCCTGGGGTTTCCTTCGCGTTTACACCGGACCATTTACTTCGCGACTACCGCAACATATTTCATCGGTCTGTCTGTCTAGCGGTTTAACGGAGTGTGGCCGCCGCACCGTGCAGATACTTGCAGCCAGAGGTGCCAGCTGAGTCGAGTGGGGTAGTTATATAGTTACCCGACGCTACACCAAAAATCACTTTCAAGCATCAAATGAACATGTATCGTTCTGCGAATTTAGAAATAACTAAAGAGACACGCTCGTAGCGCTGACATTTCGTAAACAACGCATGTTATGAACAATGTAAAAAGTCTTGCTAAAAATCCAATAACTCACGCTTGAAACGGATGTCCAGACCACTGAATTCAAGCTCAACGCCCTGCAATGCCTCGGCCAGGTTCTCATGATGATGTTCGACATTTTTTATCGAGCCTTTGCAGAATGGTAGACTGAAGTAGGCATATGTTTCCTGTAGGTTATGGTAAGGTCCCGCCGTGTTCATCCATAGAACCACCTGCTCACTATCATCATACTAGAAAAAGGATAATAGGGATGAGTGAGAAATCCATGTTTATCATATCAATAAAGTCGTGTAGACGCATACACAAGGACAGCCATTTGTACAAATGGGCAATATTTGCATTCCAGGCTTTAAAATGCACACCTACAGTTATGCCTGCTATTCTGCCATATAGTTCACAGATGTTTGAACGGTAATAAATTGTCATACGATCATAAACTTTTATTTTTCATTAACGGGATTAGGGTGAGAGTGGCAAACAGTGTAGCTGTGTACAGTCACTGTAATAAAAATAACAGTACAAAACATGGGCGCGTATAAAATTAATGGCGTCCTAAAGGTTATAACACTGTGTAGTTATCTCTAAGAAGATTAATATATCCTAATACCTTGTGCGTATGCTCATCGCATAGCGCTGATACAAAGAGAACAAGAAAGATGAATAATGATGACATTCGTAAATGTTCCACGTCAATCGGCACAACAAAAATGCCCTCGGCATTAGTGATTGGTTCACACCGTCGATGTTTACATTATAAATCATTTTAAATATTTAACTGAATTACAGACGGTCTCTTTCTCTTGTAGTTATTGTCGTATTCGATCAGCGAATTTCACCATAACAAGCGCATACTAATCAAATATTCACAATTAAAGTGAAAACCAAAAAAAAAGAATTTTCCGCAAATGTGGTCGTTGTGTTATGCTTCCAAATTCATAGAAAAAATTAAAAATGCATACAAATTGCAAATTTTAGGAAGAGGTTGTGAAATATTATGCTATCTTCGGTCAGAACGTCAATTATCCATCCATTATACGTTGTCGTCTCTGGCCTTTAGAAATTTATTCAAGAGTTAGAGACGCTTAACAATTAAATGTGTTTCAGAGTAGCAAAATATCATGCGGATTGGTTGGAACACACAATAAATATCTCTTTATGCGACGCAAGCACATCTTTCGGTTGAGAAACCAAAAACAGTTAATCGGGAAGGCGAAAGTGGCAATCTTGGGTCTAAAGTGGCTAGTGGGCCCACCTCATTCTGACGCATATAAGGGCCCATAACGGTCAACCGGAAACCTTAAGATAAAGATAATGAACTGACATATTATATATGGGCATGTTCAAGCCGCGCATCTGCGTTGAGATCGAGCCAATTGAATGGCGATACAATTTGTGTGCAGATATTGCGAAATAAAGTACAGTACTTCGAATTGTCCGATCTTTTTTATGGATCAGTGACGAGTGGTCAGTAAAGTCGAACGTACTTTTTATGCAGGCACTCGGCCACCGATTCGATGGTATAGGTGTTACATCTTCGTTCGTCCTGCTTCATAGATTTATCCTTAAAGTTGACAACGTCTTTCACTAATAGAATGTGCCTGTAAGTTGAATTGCTAGGTGCAGTGAAAGCCGCGCCAAGTGCCTGTAATTTCCATTTCACCGCAAAAAACATGTGTTCGTTTTACATTGGTCCCCAAAATCACATGAAACCTACTGACTCCCAGAATTGTCGTCTTGCCTGTTGGTGCGGTAGCAGATGTGTTTCGGGTCGACCACGCCTGGTATCTCGCTCGAATCGGACGACAGATGTCGTACACTGATTGTACCATGTCGTCGCATTGTGTCGAAACACGCCTTTCCATTGTGTTGACCATCGAAGCGTCTGCTTGATCGCCGAGAATCCAGTCGGAATAGTCCGTTTACAAACGAAGCCCCAGCGAGGTTAAGAGCGAAACCATATATGTCGCCACAAAATGAACACGGTTTGAGACGACGTCTCAAAACCGTTTTACTGGGGTCTGGCATGACTTTAAGAGCTTCCAAAAGTTTACAAAGTTGTTAAGGCTTGCCGTCAAAGACGTATGTGGACCGAGCACGCGTCCAAACAGGGTATGGAGGCAGTAGCGACGTTTGTTGAGAAGAGTCCCACTCAAAGATACTTCTAATGTGACTAGACTTTTGTTAAACAATCTTATGTCTATTTATCGAGTGCTCGATGTTTCGGTCACGCTCTACTACATATCAACCAGCTCATGGAACCTTTAACCAGGCAAACTTGCCAGATCTTTATCAACCAAAACAACGGTTTTATTGCGTTTAAAACAGTACCATTATAAACTGATTTCTATGCAAACACTGTGAATTTCCTCCTATTATTATGGGCTCAGACTTTTTAACGAATAAATTCAAGCTTAGAGAGCCTTTAGTGACCTTAAATGGTGTGTTGATTTATTCCAGGCGCATGACATCCATTGGACTGGCACCCCATTGGCCAACGCACACAACAGCGCATGCTGTGACCTTAACGTGGATAAATTAAGACAACATCGACGACACTTGGCCGGCCCCCACCTTTTACCATGACACGGCCCACGTGTGTCCAGACAGGCCCATGGTCGGGCTCTCACTATTGTTTGAATAATAAACAATATTATTCATTCCCGACCACGAAGTCTTCGAATTACCATAAGCCTCCCAAAGTATTTTCCAAAATCGCGACACTCGATTTTGTTAAAATCTTTTTTTTGTTTGTTTTTGATTGGTTCCCCGTGTTTCCACAACCGGTATGTTATTGGCCAATTCTTCCTGCGGTGGTTGGGTGTATCGCTTCTTCCAATCAAAGTAACAAAAATTATTTAATTGTGACGATCTTTCATTCGAGGATTCTTACCTAAGGAATTTTAGAATTTCGCTGTTTTCTCTGGTGCGGAAAATTAGTGTAAATGTTAAAGCCCTGGCAACCATAATAATTAAACACCTGGAGGGAATGCTTAAATATTTTAATAATTGATAAATGTATGAATCAATGCAACAGAGGTCTGTGGTAAGAATAGAACGCCTCTACATAACGAGTGAACTACTGGACTGTTCCATGTGCTGTCAGTCTTGTCGAAGGAGAGTTGAGGCTGTGTGCTCCCGTGAAGAAAATTCTGTTTTGATGGAGAGGGCGAGTTACCCCACTCTTGATGAACCAAACAGTAATTAGTAACGCAATCAAGGATTACCATAACGTGGAAAGAGGGTGTTTAAAGATGGTCAACACCTGTTGTCTTTAAAAATATTATATATATATGTTATATTTAATATATTTATGCTATTATTTATTATTATATTTATATATATTCAATTGAATTATATATTTGTTTGTATTTTCGGGTCCTTTATTTTATCGTTTCCGGTAAATTTATAACTCATTCCATTGGATCTTAAACTTTTTAAATTCTTCATTGAAACAGTCCCTTAATTCAAAATCTTCCACCCAAGTTCTCGGGTGCATTTGTGGAACATTTCGAAATCCCTCCAAACAGTTCAACAATTGCGAAAGACGTCCTCTTTCATGTCTCCCATCAGCGTTCATTTTATCGCTGATCGAGTTGGTCCTCTGTGGGCGAGCATAAGAACGCGATAAAAACGGATTAATCAGAATACATTTACTGAAATCGAAACGTCAGAATTAATAACATTCGAGCAGAAATTTATGCAATTCCACAATGGAAAAATTCCCACAAAAGCAATTCCGAAAGACTGCGCAGAGTAAATTGGGTTCCCAGGCAACCGCAAATGCCCTTACAACGGATGTAATAATTTTTATCTTTTGATCATTACTGCTTATTAAGAAAATTACGAGTTTCAGATTGATAGATGTGCAATTGGCTTCAAGAGCACGGTCTGAATTCGCGAGGCATTGAATATTATAGTTCTTAATTATTTTACTCGGTTTATCAAAGCAGAGAGGACTAGACAAATTCAGCCTTAAATTTACAATAAACTAAATTGATACAGGAAGTGACGATTATGCATAGAGACACAGAAAACAGGATTTTTGCAAACGATCGATGATTTCTACTGTCTTATTTTTCATTTACAAATTTATTAAATTTGATTAATTTTACATTTTCCTGACGACGATGACGAACATTCAAGATTAGCTAACAGGAAAGAACAGCGAGATAAATAAGCAAGAGAGACAAATGAAACCGCAGTTGAGACAATGAAAGTGTGAAAGAACCTCGCCTTGAAGAACATCACAGTTATTGGGCTGAGATGAAGAGCTTTGGTTTCCGACTCAAACCGTTTGGTGGCGATGTGGGAAGTAATTTAGAAGCCAGCTAGTCAACCCCATCTTCACGTAGTTTAAATAAGATAAGAGAGCTTGAGATGGTGTTGAATGCGAAGCAGAAGTTCGAGAATCGAGTGAAGAGTAGAGGCTATGAGAAAATGTGGCCACGATGTCCAGAGTGATTCTAGTTTGCTTTATAAGCAAACTAGAAGGGGTCATGAATTGTGTTTCACGTGCCCTCATAGAGGTGAGGTTCAACCATACAGATGATTTTGCGATTGGTCCGCAGAAACATTTACCGGAATCAGTGTAATTGCACAATTTCCCCAGTTCGAAGGAAAAGAGTGAATAATTCACTTGTTGAGTGCAATGGAAGAAGTCTCGCGGAGCCTGTCAATGTGGCGACAGAATATTGGCGGAAAAGCAGAAATGCGCTCGGATTGGTCAGTTGATTGCAAGATAAAGCGTCATGATCAAGAGAGTGCGTTAGTAGACACGAGCGACCTTTTAACTCCGACAAGATCAACGCTATCATTCCATTTTTGTACGACTTTTAGTTTCACTAGAGTCTGTAAGAAGTTTCGTATTTTAGGCTGAAACATGTGGTCCTCATGACCTGAATAGAGCTACTACCATAAGAGCAATTATTAGTAGGCGAATCCCATGCTACCGTTATCCTAAACCGATTTATAATCCCAGCCAATACTCCATTCCCAGCGTCTGTGCGTTAGTCACTCGAGGCGTATCTTGTCTATGAAGTGTTTGCAGCCTCTGAGGTCAGAATTGCGTGGGCGGTTTATTTCGAAGAGAGGAAGTGTGAATTTAGTTGGAGTGAAAATATACTTTCAGCTGTGTGTCATTGGAAAGGGATAAACGACAAGGGGGCATTGTTTTTTGCATTTTTTCGCGTTTCATTCATTCGAAATTTGATACTTAAGTGGCAAGGTGGCGACTGGGACGCTGCCGAGGTTGTCTTTTTCTCCCGACGTTCACATTTCCCGCAGTAGATTTATTTTGAATCTTTTGGAATTTATTATCCTTTTTAAGTTTCCCTCAACATTTTATTATTTTCGTCTTGGCTTTAATCTAATTTTAACTAAACACCGCGTTTTAATCACCGTGAATTCATCGAATAAATGCACTACACCTGTCACTGATTTCGACCCACAAGCAATCTATCCATACGAATGTCTTGTTCAACTCCCGGTATAGGCAGACTTAACACAGCAAACCGAATCTAACTCGCCTTAAGGGGTGGTAAATATTGATGGGGCGGATAAAACGATGGAGTTGGAGATCTGGCTGGGCCCAGCTAAACCATCTAGGGTTTCGGGTAAACGATTGCCTCATAGCGCGCCCAATAACGCATAGTTAGTCTGATCCAACGCGTGTAAAAAGCTATTCGACTGTTCCGGCGTATTTCTCGGCACCGCATCGTCGTGGAATCTTTGGAGATCTTTATTCCGTGATTTAGTGGAGATCACGTGTCATAACAATTAGCTGCTCAGATGAGATAACGTCTAGATGGTCTATTTCGACAGCGGATGACGCCAGTGTGGATCTACTTGGATCCATTTCGTTTTCCTGTGGATAATTATATATAAAGACAGATTTCAAATGCATTTTTGCTTAAATCGATTTTCCAAACTGCTGGTAAATTGGAATGGAATTGCCATATTGGCAATGAGGATATGTTTCACGGAAAAGTTGGCTTTGCGCTCTTTGGACATCAGAACAAAACATTGCGAACACACTCAAACTGTGTCGGACGTTTATTAAGACATTGAATTTCATGCGATACATTAGTTTCAGTAAAACGATGGCTTACGTTTTCTATAAATCAACTTCGGTACGTCATAACTGACCTTTGAAGGGTCGTCTAAGGCGGCATAATCGACCTCACGGTGCGCTGTGTGAAATTCCCAATATACCATTTAGCATTCATAAATTGTAGACTCTTGTCTATCTATTTCAATAAACGGATGATTAGTTGTCCATCAAAATTGGCGTTTGATTTGAATTTGAAAAAAAACACGAAATTGAAAACTTCAGAACAAACAGACCGCTAAATAAGTGAACTGGCATTCGATTTTATCAACAAACTCAAACAAACACCAAACATTCACACACGTCAAGTCGTTAATTTAGCTTTTGCAGTTGACATCTGAAATTTTTAATGCTGAACGGTTTGGGTTTCGTTGGCTTAATAAACTGAATACAATCATAATCATAATAACTATTAATTAAACAAGTCAGTATAATAAACCCAGAGACTCTCAAACGTTGTCATGATTAGGTATTTTCGTACGCGTATTTTCAAACTAAAAAAACCAAATTTAGCGACTCCGTGTGAATTACCACATGTGTATTCGGCATAATCGAGATTGAAGACAGCTCCGGAAGAACTGACAACTGCTCGGACAGTTGCTTTTCATTGGCTCGTGGCCAGCTTAGGCATCAATCACTATTCGGCCAATCAAAACGCACACTTGCTAGTGTATGCAGTTAGTGGATGATCGATGAGCCGTATTAGCCAATTGGAACGCGGCAAGTGAAGCGTGCATGCAAGTACTGGCGCGCTAGCTGCTACCGAGATGATAGTCTACACCAGTCGGATCTTTAAGCTCTTACTTTCCTCTGTAGTCGCTTCCTATCTTACTCCTATTTTACTCCCGCCCATCACAATTTCGTTCTTCATTCGCTGGTAATTTTGGAGAAAATAAACCAACAGTTAACTGGATAATTAGCCGTTTCCTAACAACTTCGTCATTCGGTTGTGGACCTGGCGTCAAACTTTCTAAAGTAAGCTTTTATTGCTTAACATTTATTTCCATACATCTTTATGATCAATGGGACCGGTCTAAGGCAAAAATATTATTTCTCGGTATATTTAAAGCAATCATAAGACGTTTTTCTGAATTAACCCTATATAAAGTGCAGAAAGGTTTTTTTCAGTTGTGTATTTTGATCATGGTGGACTATCAAAAAACATGTTTTAATGACCCTGGAAAGGTCAAGCATGTTATTGCTGGTGCATTTATCACTATAAGGTCGAATTGGGTATTTTATATCACGGTGGTTGTGATTCACTGCCACAATTTATATCAATCCATTCTCAAGCTCCCTTTCAATCGATATTTCTTTATGGATTTCATTTAACCTCGGTTTCGAATACCGTCTGGACATTCAACCCATTATAGACAAGGTTTCCTTTCGCTGTCTTTGGTTTCTGACAATCATTTCTGCGAGAGGACTTTCTTCGAAATAATATGCTAATGATCGCATGGACGTTGTCTGCGCTGGTTTGCATTGATTAAAGTTACCGACACAAATGTCACCCTTCGATGACATTTGACGTTTTCGTCACCAGCATGACTCATTCATTGGGAGGAGCGAGGGGGGAATCCCCGAGGTTTCACCCCATCAACACCATCGGGCACGTGACATAGAAAACCACACATCTTCTATCCACAGGATTCACACAACAACGATGTCCGCTTTAGATAGTGCATTTGACAATGCTCGTATAACATTTTGCAAAAAAAACGTGTTCTTAGAGGTGTAGCTCTTTTGTTGAGGGACATGGGTTCGACTCCCAGGTCAGGCCAACTCGGGTGGCACTAGGGACGCCACCTGTAAACTTATTCTCGAGAAACTGCATGGCAAACCCCATGAAGCCGGTTTATCCTCTAGTAGCCTCCAAATTCGGATTTAAATTTTTGCGTTCTTTACTCGAATCCTTCCGTCCACTTTGATGTCAATAATAAGAGTAGTGTTTTTATTCGGTTAATGAGGACAGCATTAAAAAAAGAAGTAGCAATCCTACTCTCTGTGTTCCTTTTGAATGACTAAATTCAAATATGCCGCTGGTTTTGTGGGAATGAAACGGTATAACTTTCGCATTGGCCGAGGAGATTTGCATTGAGACAGGCAAGAATGGAAAACAGTTTGGAACATTATATAATGAAAGGGAAGATGCTGGCATCACCGAAGGCCATTATTCTGTACGAGTTCAAATCAAGTCTCTACATACGGCAAACTAAGAAACCTTGACGACGGTATCCACTTGATAACCGACTGGTGAAAATGACGTTCAGGAATTTCGATTTTAACTGAAGCCAAAATTATTAAGTGGTAAAAACGACGGTGTTTCAAAATCTGCTCTAGGAAGACGTGAAGGAGATGCATTTTGATGCTTTCAGTAGCCCACTGTTCTCAGAAGAACTCTCAACAATCCCAGTGGTGTCCTCGTCAATCTGTTGGGGATCTTCGTTCGTCTTGCAGGCAGGGCTTAGGTTCGGGTCGTCGGCTCCCGTATGTTTAGTCAAAGATCCCGGTTCCTCGTAAAAAGTTATACCAATACAGTTTTACCCGTCCCGAACATGATTTTCACGATCCACCTGTTTTTAGAGAATAGATTAGGGGATATCGCCTTCACGTTTATGGCACCGTTTTCCTGCTGATAATCGGCCCACCTGTGTAGCAACGAATATTTGTGAAATTCTTGACAAAAACCTCTCGGTGTCTCTCGAAGCCTTCTCCATTTCGCTGTCCTAATTTTTCAAATTGAAGAAAAAACACTCACTTGTGTTCCACGACCCCCATGTCGGACACCCGCTCACGTTTAACCCATAAATCAGTCCAAATTGCTGTCGTGCAGCCCTCTCACGTAAACACCGACTTTGTTTCAATGAAACAAACGGATCGCCTCACTGTTGAAGCCGTGACCCTTGCGATGCGTCGCCATATTTGCTGGTCTAGCGATCACCGTCCTCACTCTGTTGGTGAGGGACCCGGCTTCGACTCCCGGGTCAGGCCACCTCAGGTAGATCCACCGAGGACGCCGCCACCGAGAAGATCGGCGAACGAAGTTTTGATCAACGTCGTCGTTATTTGGCGCCGTTAGCTTCTACCAGTTGATTAACCCGTCTTCGTGGAGGTTTGCGACGAGCCGTAGCCACCCTTGTGCGGCGTTCGGAGACCAGGTCGGAATGGGCGGCAATTTCGTTCTCTTTCCGGCCATGCCCTCCGTAAACAGTCTGCAGTTGCAGACGCCCTACGTCCGGTTTGACAGTGCCGATCCACCAGCCCGGCAGCGCCAACCTGTGATTGGTGAGGACGCAAGACAGGGGTTTGTGAGCTCTGTCACATGGCGGCGCGTCTGCCCAGCGACACCTTTATTCATTGTTGGAGAGCTGGTTGCGCCAGTCTACTTTCAAGATTAATGGCAAACACCAGTGATCGAATATCACCATTCTCCCCGTGTCTTCGACGTGCAGTGGCCGGATTTCGCAGCCGTCGAGTGATTTTAATGGTATTTGCGCAAGCAGTCGTTGGTTCAAGGTGGAGGTTTTTGGTTGACGGCAACCCCCAGCCTCTGTACAGTAAACTACGTCCTCCAATGTGGCGACACCCCCACCCCTACAGCGGCAGGAGAAGCGACTTTCAAGGGATTTTTACAGCGAGTGGAGGAATGCCTAAACAGATTGTTCTACCCACGGGGATGCGAAAGCCCTTGAGATCAACACGCACACAGAAGATTGCTGGGAAATTTGGGTGTGACGAATGCTTCGCGTGATCAATTAAAAACGGCAGATCATACAGATCGCGGAGGCATGACCTTCAAGATCCATCAAGATCACATCTACTACTCAACCCCATCGGAACGCAACCGACAAGCGATCAATAAAACCTCCTTTTTTTTCAACAAGCACCCAAAAGGATCAAGGAATCTTGCGATGTCGCCAACTGACACAGGAGCCTTCCAAAAAACCTCCCTCTTATTCGTGATACACAAGGGATTTCCAGACGTCCGCAGTTAATCTATTCTGGTTCTATTTTGAAAGAAATGTGTCCTCGCCGTGTGCACTTACTGAAAAATCCACCTCCTAGTTGAGGATAAACCGGCTCTGTGAGGGTTTTCCATCAAGTTTCAAGACCTGAGAATCGAACACGGGTCCCTTGCCAACAGAACGAAGGTGCTAACCACTACACCATGTGCACTTGCTTAAGATATCTCAGTCTAATCGGAATGGCTACTCAAGTCTTCTCTGTGCTTCTGCATCTCCACAGCCTCCTCCTTTCCGATGGTTCCTTTGTTTTCCGTGTCTCTGGGTTGTTCTTAAAGCTGACTGTTTGTTTGGAAACTCCGTGAATCTAACGAAATCATTGTTTTTTCGTCTATTCGAGGCGAAGAATCCGAAGTAAACGCTGGCGGTGCTGTTCAACTGCTGGCGAACTGGATAAGACAACAAATTCTCGCTGCTTTAATGATCGCGGCTTTAGCTATCGGTAACCCGAAACTCACGCAACGCTTTAAGCCGTTGTTAGCTCATCTGCGGGACAGATTTTCGCGCATTGCAGGCTGCAATCCGTCGAAGTTACAAGATGGTTGAAAATATTTGTCCTCTGTCGTCTTGTATAAATATATCTCGCGGAGTCCTTCCTTGAAGGTTGGTAGATCCAAGAAACTCCAATTCGGCATGGAGGAGGCCGCACATTTTCTCTCGCGATTTTATGCGCTGCTACCGCGTTGTCCAAATTGACTGTCCATAGTTGACCTCGCCTGTGACCTCTTACAGCGACGTTTAATTGCCCCCCCCCTACCCCGCAAACCACATTTTTCTACACCCATGACTGCATTCCCAGGACGCAATTAGGTTTCGCCATTCCATGTCATGCGTGTGTGTCATATCAAACGTCTAAATGAAAATGCAGTCAGACTTGACTAGTTTGACGACCACACGAGATTCAAAACGACCGCCCGAAGCCGTCGAAGATGCTAAATCTTTGGATTTATTAAACGAATCCTGTCTTCGACGAATATATTGGACGAACATTTCTAATTGTATTGCCACATTCCACGCGCTCCTTTCACCGTCAAAATCACCACTTTGGCGCTACACCAGCGGCGGACAACGGGCTTATAGCGTTCGGAGAAACAGTCCTTTTGCGGTGTTCTCGTCTGTAAACGGAACTGGACCTCAATCTGCTATGACTTGTCCCCCCCCATGAATGACTGACACCCCACGACACATCCTTCAATCCCTCTGGGGCACTAACTCGTGCCATATTCAATATCACCAGTGACCCTGGGATAACCTCCCAGACCAGGCTACCCAGGCGACAGTGGTGTGCGCCGATAATCCAGCGAATTGGAGGCTGGCGGTGGTATCGAAAAAACCAGCATTTCGGGTTGTCCTCGGCCATTCCCCAACCAAGAGGCGTCATGGAGATGCCAATCACAAATCTGACGCGTCCTCTAACAGGAGATAGCCGCCCCACGTAAAATTAAAATTTCGCCATCGTGCCACCCCTTTGCATCCATCCACGCGTCTCCCACCAACGGTCACCTTAATCACGTGTCAGCGCACCCTTTTTTCGTTACACAATTTTACCATTTTGCAGTTTATTTTACCAATCAGCGGCACACGAGGCAAGCCTGTCCTTGTGGGTTTTTGCATTACTCGACGTCCCAACGCCGTCTTGTTCTTCTCTTGTGCGTTTTAACCGCCACATTGACCACTTTCGTCCATTTCCCAACTCATCCGGTGAAGCGTATTCCTCAATCTCAACATTCGTGTTATTTGTTGCCAAATTTCACGCCTCGCCGTCGTCGTCGTTCTTCTCGCCTCTGAGTTTTGTGACTCTGGGTGACTCCTTTCGGTGTGGTGTCCCTCGTACCCGGTTAGCATCCGCGCCCTATTGGTCAGGGTTTCGTGGTCGACTCCCTGGCCAGACCACCACGTGTGGACGCACTATGGGCGCCGCCATCTGTAAACTTTGTCCCGAGAAACTTCATCCCAAATCCCCATGAAGGTGGTTTATCCTCTAGTAGGAGATATCCGCCAAATTTGGATTTAAATTTTCCCAAGAGCCTCATTGTTTGTGCCATCATCGAATAAAATATCTACGAAAATTTATCGGATTTGGCGGGCGTCCCAATCGCAACTAGTCTTTTGATAACGCCGAGACCCGTCCAACCTTCAACCAATCAAGGACGTCCTCCATCAAAGCATCACCGATGGATGAAGGTGGCGAAGAACCGAACTTTTTCGGTGTTCTTGGCCTTTAGACACCATTAGATTGTATTAAAAATAAATCCCCAATTAGCATTTATGTTGTTTCCAGTGTCTAGACACCAGCATAATGGCCTAACAACTGGTAGCGTAAGCAAATCCGAACAGGCGGATTGGCCACCATTGTGCGAGTTGTTGCAGCGTGATGCGCATGAGCCGATGATGTCGCCTATGCGCCTGAGATTTCCCAGTCCGATTGGGTTGATATTTATCTTCGCTGTCAAGGCAATGACGTCACTCGGTTGTGATTACACCTCGAAATCTGTAGTAGTGCCTCATGGCCGTCGTCCTAGTTCGGTGCTTCTGATTGACACGAGATGAATCACTGCCTCGTCCCCTGCCTCCCACCTTCACCTCGCCTCCACAGACGTGGTGATTTGGCGACGAAACGCGTTTAAAGAACGGTGTGATCTCCTAGGCAATGCCGTTCCACCAGTCCCCATGGACGAATTCATCTGGCCGCGTCAGTAGAGCCCTCCAGTAGAAGGCGTCTTTCCACTAACGCGAAACCCCATTTTCGCTCTTGTTTATGCTTCTGGTCGATTTTGCGCTACTGCACTGCTGTGGCGACCTCACTGACGCACATTGTCGCTAAACGTTGCGACGATGACTCGTCGTGTTCGGGCGTGACTGTGACTAAATCGTGTCTAAGCGCACCGGTAATTAGTAGAATGCAATTGGCCACCTGGACGATTTATAGACCTGGTCGGTTAATAGCAGCCGGTATCCTATCTCCACGGAATAGACGACTGGACTTAGGCCAGCATTAAGACGCCCTTTGTCAGTGACCACGGGCGCTTGCTTTGTCCACCGAGAATGTATAGGCTTCGTGGATGTGTTGGCTCATGTATTTTCTATGGAATCAAGTGTACTAGTCCAGCTCCACCGACAAACACAACGACTGGCAGCAAAATCGGTGCTCTTTATGGTACTATTGTTCCACGTCTACCGCGCGACATCCTCGCTACTTCCACTTGAATGCTCGGAAGTTACGGGCCCTTTAAGAAACTCTCGCTCATCACTATGGGAGTGATTGAAGCCGGCTCCTCCACTGGTACCTGTCTTTAGTAAAGACTGTAAAGTGCCCATTTACGCTTGTCGCAGAGGTAACGATTTTCCCGCCCCTTAAAGATGCTGGGGATATTTTAATCGTCTTCCACCCATCACCGACTTAGTTTGAATCCTCATGTAGACGAATAAAATCGAAACATCTAATATAAAACCTTCGACGCAGCGTTTTTAAAAGCAGCTCGACGCAACTCCTTTGAACTTATTTTTTTCCTTGGGATTCACCCAAGTATCCAATGAACATCGCATGGGTTTCGGTAGTTCGTTAAAGTCACTACTCAGTTGGTAAGGGCCTTTTTAGGTCAGATATCCTGACTGAGGGTAGCATTTTTGCCGTCTCTGGGCTATTCTGAGTTGCTCCTAGTGCGAACCCGGACAGAAAATGTTCTTCTGGAACGCCATGGAACGTTGCCGCAGTTGGGAATCCTTTTAGAAATGTTGTTGAGTCCCTACCAATGCCTCAACTCATCTGCCTATCAGATAGCGCGTCCTTGAAGCGAAAGGGAGTTAGAAAAAAAACTGCTACACTCTGGTTGGCCATCTTGTTGTTTTTTGCTCCAACCACAACACCCCAATGATTCTGCGTTTGGGCAGTACATACGCGCACGCGTGCACCATCAAGTGCACTGTCCTTGGTCGGGTTGACTGTTTGTGCGTCTCGTTCTCGGTTTTCGTGGCCTCGGCTCGGGATACTTGTTCCAGTGGTGATAACTTCCATAAATACAACAACAACAACAAGACTGGTGCTGTTGTTTATGTTAACGTAATCGCGTGGTTTTATTTTTTCACCAGAGAGTTTCAACGATCTGCGATGGTCGCATTAATATATTCGGTCGTTAAGTGACACTGCCCTCACCTAATGATTTAGGGGCTAAAAATTAGTTCGGAAGGTTTGGGAGGGGTCACGAGGTCAAGAAGGAAAGATTGGGAAAATCTGTGCTGATTTATAAGACGTCGAGATTACGGCGCACCAACTTTGCGTCGCATCAATGCGCGATAACTGTGAAGAACACCCTGTCGCGCGACACGTCACCTTGTCGGCAGTTTATTTTTGCGCAATTCTGCAGTTCCAATCGCTCTACTCTTATCCGTGAGATGCTGTCAAGATGGGTATCGTCGTTTGTATGGTTATACTCCCACTGGATAATCAGCGGGCCTCATGGATGTCGCAGTAAATGAAATTCGCACGAAGCCTCTTAGGAAGATTAGCCACGGGGGCATCTCCAGTGGCGCACTTTGATAATGATCTGAGAAATCCATCGTCCTTCTGGTTATCGGATCTTTGAGAAGAAATCTCCTGCTCAACTGGGTCTGCTACCGTGATCTGTCTTTCCATGTTGCCGTGAATAGGGGAGGGGAATTTATGAGAGACTTCACTGGAGGTTTGGTTCCCTTTTTGCTCTTCTGGAAAGTTCCAGATGGAGACCACAGACGGCTAAATTACCACGAGATCCTCATGACAGACCCCCTATAGCAAGAGTACACCATTTCAACCAGAGCGACTCACTCGGAGAAATGAGAAGATGGATTTTACCTCTTCAGTTTAATGCTAGACGTTTCTGCCAATCAGATCAAGGAAATCATGCAACAGCAGCCCCAGACCGCCTCCTCCCCCTCCGCCACCAACACAAATGGCGCCTCCGCAACACGCCCACGCACCGGTATTCCCCGCTACGCCATCCCCTATCGGAGGCCGAGCGAGCAACCCTCCATGGCCAGTGACAACGGCCACTCCCAATCCGACTCCCAGTCCACCAATCTACCTCCACCTCCGGTGCCACAATTGCCGCTGGGTAGGGGCCGAAACGGCGCCCGAACGGAGTCCTTGGGAGACGAGTCTATCAGGAAGGCATCAGCATCAGCAGCTCAGCCTGCAGCCAGATACGCACGCGCAGCTTCGGTCGGTGAGTTTTGTATAGGGCTGGACGCAGCGGCCTGTAATCTAGCGAGACTTGGGGCGTCGATGTCGGGTGGTAGTGGGAAACTGCCTGAGTTTGTTGGATGATTATCAGGCAGCCATTTCAACCGCTTCGGGTTGTTCTGGGGACGCCACTTGTAACAAATGTATTCCCGGTAATCTTCATCGAAACTTACCTGAAGCCGATTCGTCCTCTAGGGGCACGAAAAAACAACAAAAACGTCTAGTTATGTATGGGGACTGGTTTGTTGGTGTGTTTACAAAAAATTGCGAATTCGCTAAACGCGTGTTGAGTGAAGTCGCCTGCAGGTTGCGAAATTACTGATTGCAAATTACAAAACCATATGTACAGCCAATAGAAATCTCGGGTTTTGCAGTGTGCGGTGTGGTGTCTTCAAAGTTTCGCTGTAATAATCCGCATAGTCGCACTAAATTTTCGCAACAACAAACTAAAGTAACACCGATGTCATACCAGAGGGAGGATTGTTACATAGGAGTGTTAGACCTTCGCTGTTGGATTTGTACGGTACGTCCCAGATAGTCAATATAACCGAAATATAAATCCAATGGAGGGAATATGTACATAATAATAATATTAATAATAATGGTATTCGCTTTATTAAGGTCACGAGGATCAGAAATGTCAGCATTACATATTACAACAAACAAAAATGATACCAGAAGTAACGATTGTACATAGCAGGTGTAGAATAAGTTAACAGGAATAAAGGAAATTACAACGAGATAAATTTGTAAGAAAGGCAAATTACCCCCTCGAAGTATATCAAATTTGGCAAGCGCGCAATAGCGGCCATTGAAAGTCCTTATCCATAACGCGCGCCAAAATTGTCGTATCGTTATATCCGTAGACGCATATACATGTTAACCAATTAATCATGTATCGGGACACAATGGGATGGTTCCTTATAACCGATGAAATAACCGGCTCGTCCGTGTGTTGGGAGAAGGGAGCCTTGTTGACTGTAGAGAAGGACAGCTGAGGCTGTGTGTGATCCTGTGAGGAAAATCCAGTGTTGAGGGAAAATGCGAGTTTCCTCATTCTTGATAAACCAGATAGTAATTATAACCCTAATCGAGGATAAACATGCCGTGGAAAGAGGGCGGTTAAAGACGCTGGGTATTGTGACAACTTGAAAGCCGGAGGTTTCCACTCGACAACACGGGGCGTTACGTGGTTGATGTAAATTCGTGTAATTATGGGTACAGAAGTCAGTTGGAAAGCCAGTTCCGGGGAAGTCGAATCACGAATCTGGCATTCACAAGTGCCCATGGCCACCACCTTTAAATAGACCAATTTCTGTGGTCTGTTGTTGTAGGTGCAATAATTCAAATCTGCACTTAACAATGCACAAACACGCACGTGCAGCTTAGTTACGCGCCGTGTATCTCTCGCTCTCTATAAATGCAGTCACATTTTGGGGGTTTGTTAAAAACGGATTTTTAGGGGCCCCATTAACTACTGATCACTTCAAAAGATAGTTCCTATACACTTTTAATACAGTTTGATAATAATTCAAAGTAGTGACGCATTTTGGCTTGCAAAATGACCCGGCAATATCAGCGGTGTTCGTTTCCGTAGTGGTAGTAGTATTGATTGTAATGCTGTAAGTGGTAGTAGTACAACAGTCTGATGACAGCTCTTAGACAGGTCAAACACTATTGTACCGATTGCGTCGTGTTTTTTTGTGTAACGCGAGTATATTGTCAATTATGGACCCATGGTAACCAGAGAGAAGTGACTGGGAGGGTAGTGGGAGCTACTGGCAACCCTCTACAGCCTTCCGGACTGCCATGCCCGAGTGACCTGGACGAGTACAACCAGACCAACGAGTCATGCCTCAAGTCTACGGGGAGCCTGGTGTCTGTTTCCCTCCAACGAATTATGGAGATTTTGCCGTTAAATCTGCGCTCTTCATTTTAGTTGATACCCCGGATACAGGTAACAGTTGCTTCTTAATTGGCTAACAAATGATTTACCATGTTTAGTGGTCCGCCATTTCACTCCTCTGTGTTTCGTGCTGTCTTTTCTCTGCTCATTTCCGCTAATATGTTGCAAAAATAATGACTGAAGGGCTTTATCAGCACTAATATGGATTTTAATGTCAACGTTAACGGCCTTTGTAATCGATCATTCACTCGATTCGTATCATCGGCGCGAAATTGCCCAGATAGAGCTCCAATTATTCCGAAATCTCGTCGAAAATGGGCACCAAAAGAATCGGCATCTGTAGTCCTGCAATATATTATTTGTCATTCATCAATTGTAGACCCTCTCTTCTATAGATATCAATTGACGGATATCGATTTACATTCAAAATGGGTGTTTGATTCGAATTTGAAAAAGCTAGCTCGGGGGGTTTGCGACGTCATTTAAAATATATGAGTGCAATGGGGCTGTGGCTTTAACAGTTTTAAGTGGATTGGTGCGTCTGGAGTTGAAACTAGATTAAAATCATGATTGCGCATTATTTTGCTCACGCGTGAATGATATCGCGATTTGGAGGCACGACCAAGCCACCATAAGGTTTTCAGATCTTCATTATTTGTGCAACAACCTGATAATTAGCACACACGATTGCCTGTTGTGTCGGCACGAAGAATGATTCTAACGAAGAGAGTTCGGCGGTTGCGACTGTAGTAGCCATGACGAAACGCACAACACGCTCTTGTCGAACCAATTCACCCACTTCCACGTGACACTTAGCTAGACGTCCCAACCCAGTTTTATCGCAATTGCCATAATACCGTAGGTGTGGTGAAGTTCATTTCGTGAAAGAAACTGAATGTTTTCCTCTTCGGTACTAACTCAACTTCCTTTGTGGCATGAACTCCTGTCGGTAAATGGTCTATCCTCGGCATTGCAACACACGCGCCGTGCATTCCCATTCTCGTTGGCTTTCAGTACCGAAACAGACAACAGTTGGTGAATGCTCATTATAACCGACGCAGCTCGTCCACTATCAAGGTCGTCATGCCCAAGTTGGTTACTTGGGGGGTGGGCTGGTGGGCGTAATGTCTGCTCCTCCGGTTTTCATGCCCTACCCCTCCTAGCCACGAATGAAGCAGTTGTTCCAAGGAGCTCCGACAACCATGCGTTTCCATCAACGAGGTTCTCCCTTTGCGAAGCTCCTGTTTGGAGGCTGGGGTGTTCAGGGGTTCCGGGCTTTGCGTTTAATAATCGACAGTCTTGGAGTGACTAGGTTAATGATGCCCTCGCGAAATTCCGGCGTATTTGTGAACGCCCGAATCCTATTCACCTTGTAGTATCGGTAAGCCGTAGATTTTCAGGATTACTAAAGTTCAGACTTCCTAAGGAACTTCCATGGGCTTATAAACGGAATTTAATTTTCTCCAAATTTATCCGCGTCTGCAGTCTGAGACAACGCAATCATTTAACGCCATTGCACTAACTTTTTCGCATTCACGTCACGTATATCAGATGACCCAGGATGCTCATTTCCGTCTTTCAGATCCTCTACGAGGAGACAGCGAATCAGAACACTCCAGTGTGAGTCATCAACCGTTTTTTAAAATGCTTTTATGCATTTCCTTATTATATCTTCTGTGGTCTGTCATTTTAAAGAGATAATTATATTAACTAACCACGACCTTCATTATTGACGGTAGATTTGTTTATTTTAATTCAAATATGTGCACATAAAATGACCAATGAGGAAACCAGAAGAAAGTCATAGACAATATTCGCATGACTGTATGCCCCTAAATGATGTATCGGGACTACATAACTGAGCATGTGGTCTCCAACAGTCATCGGACTGCGCCAATCATCATATATGTTTGACGCATGTTTTGTTTCCACATTTATATTTTGGGATAACTTCAACCTTCAACATGGCACGTAAAAAATTCCTCATTGTAGGCCTTCTCCTCCTCTGGTAAGTGATCACGATTATATGTATCTTTACTACTATTAGTCCAATGAGTAGCAAATTGGTTATCTTCTCTACAGGACAACCACGGAGGATCACGTCGAAGATTGGCTCACTTAAAAATGCCAATTACAAGCCCGCTGGTGGTAATGTAAGCCATTTTGACACAGTTCATAAGAAGTAGTTCCTGGTTTTCGTGTATCGGTGTGTGTTTTGCTTCAATAGGTCCAGATTTTTGACGCAAAACTCGATTTCAGCCACGCCCAGAGCAAGTGCAATTCCAAGGCCAACCTGAAACACAAACCCGGTAGTTATCGTTTATTTTGTTACGCTAAAAAACCCGTCTTTACGTTCGGTGTTACTTTACATGGCCATATCGTTTGCCCGTCTGCCCGCTTATCACCATAATGCTGGCGTTTTTTAAACACCAACGATTTGTGTATCGAAATGGCGGGTGCAAGGCTGATTGGTTGTTGTAATCTGTGGCTCCCTTCGTGGTCTTATTCCGAGTTCCAGAACATCCAACAGAGCGACGTCCTACCGGGGGTTGGGTATGACTTTGACGCAGTGGTCTCTGGGTGTCTCTAACGGAACTGCATTGGCTGGTTTTCATTCGGTCAGACTCGCGTCAGAGGCACACACACAGCCTCATGATTCACTCAAAACCCGTTCAGTTCTTCCTGTGACATCGATAACTTGTCCATTATAACGACGCATTGGCATATATGCATGCTTGCTCACGACTATCTACTATTTAAGATCTCTCTGTTTGCACATAAAGAGATAAATCGGTTGATTGAAAGAAACACAGGTTTACACTGTCTGATCAAGGTCACCACATTACCATACCTTTCGATGGGTTATGGTTTATTGTGTTTCGGTGACTGTGTTCCATTTGTCATGATGTTTCATGCTCCACACATTTGTTTTGTCAGGCGGAGGTGATATTCAGATCGTGGACAACAAGTTGACCTTCAAGGATGAGAGCAAGTCGCGTGTCAACTCCCTCGCAAACGCCAAACATGTCCCCAAGGGTGGTGATGTCAAGGTGAGTTCGAGATTATTTCCCCCTCATTGAGTCTTCCACCCAGTCTTCCTCGCGTGGAGTAGCAGGGTTTCGGGGGTCGTCGGTAAATCTCGTGGTAATTTCCTGGAACCCTTTGGTATCCACAGACTGCCAATCGCCTCTCACCTCAATGGTGACTCCGCATAACAGCGGCCACAGCACGGCGGCCTATAAGTTGAACTTTTCTTGAAACTCCCTTCCCCCCAAAGTGTCACCTGTTAACAAAATGATTCCCAAAAGACTTCGCGCAAATGTAATCAACTGCGACGTCCACGACGACTGCCGCATAAGCGACGACCGAATTACCCCAGCAATAGTAGGCCCTTCTACTGTTAACCCAATCCATTGATCCTTCCTTTAAATTTCACTGCGACTGCTTCCTTCACTGCGTCATTCACGGAGTAGATTGAGAGTCTGAAGCTTGAATTTTCCGAGAATGCGCAGCCTAAGGTGTCCTCTTTACAAAACGTCCGTCATCAACCAACGGGTGGCAATGTTCAGGTGATTTATTTCTGACTCTATGACAATCACATTGATTGGCAGACTGGGAGCGCAGCCTGATTGGTTGATACACCCGCACGGCGATTGGTCTTGAATTTCATGTGGGCGTTGAGCTGTCGACTCCCTTAAACAAAGGAATGCGTTGTGCTACACCACGCCGCCGTTTAATCTAATCTTGGGCGAACTACCTCACTTTAAATTATTGATTCTCGCTGGATTAATGTGTACCGTTTGACCGTTGCGTGTGTGGTGCTTCTAATTGTAGATTTTCAACGAGCGCCTGCCCTGGCTCAGGTACAACAAGCCAAATCTGGCACCACAAGAGAAGGCTCGCATCAATAAACAGGCCACCGGTTCCAGCACAAGTCCCACAGAAAAGGATCCAATTTACACATCAGGACACTCCAGTTCAGCCAGCTAATTGGTCAGCCTCCTCCACCTGATTCCACGGCGCTTTCTTCACCTGTGTGTATGTGCGTGTTACTGATACATTAAAACAACAACAATGACGTCAATGTCATCATCATCTCTCTATACACCATATACTGTCTCTCACGACCCATAGTCGATCGACCCCGTCTCCTGTTTATTGTAAATTGTAAATCCCAAAGAGTTTCGTCACCCAATGACATCGAAATGTCTACTCGGTCGAGTATAATATATATTTATGCCTATTATGGATTTTAGAGATGGTTCGGAAACACAAAATATCTCTAAAGTATTATTTGTCAAACTCATTTTAACATTGGACAACAACCTCCATTCGAGAATCCGTCGTGTATGTTTGTGCCTGCTTAGCGTGGCTATCTCTTGCCAGAGGGTTTGCAACTTTGGACAGACTTGCAGATGCTCACGAACAGCGATGGGAGATCAGTTCGGGTCGATAGCGGTCAAATTATGGCCCACGCGACACTCTATGTAGCCAGACTGTAAACCCAATCTTTGACGGCACTTATCTACGTTATTAGATTCCCTGGCAGTGCAAACCTTGGTCGAGGAGAAAGAGATAGATTTATAAGCTCGGTGTCTGGTACGCGTAGAACTTGACCAAACCAATGAAGCCGACGACGTTGTAGAAGGGTTGACAGCTTCTCTGCGTCTGAACATCCCACCTTGTTTCGTCATCTAATTGCTCGAATTCTGCATCCTTGCGTCTGTGGTGTCGGAAGGATGCCTGGAATACCTTTATCTTATATGTGTTGATCTCCAGAGAGACTGCTTTTGTACGGTCGCTGATTTTGATTAGTACCGGTTGTAGCTAGTAGGCGGGTAGCTTCCCTGACAACAATATCGTCAGTGTGGGCTTGTTTCATTGACCAATCCATTACGTAATCGAACAGCACCGTGGACAGAGGGACCGATTCTTAACCAAAAATCGAAAACATGACCCTTTACCGAAATGAGCTCAAGAGAGTTGGTGAAAACAGTAGCTCAATAATAGTTTGAGAACTTAAAAATGGCCAATGGTGGAATGTCTTACCACTTGCGGGAGTTAAGCGAAATAGTGTGGTAAATTTGGCAAAAATCGATGAATATAATAAAAGATGATTTCTCATATTCGCTTTATTAAGGTCACGGAGACCAAAACGTTCTGCATTAAAATGTACAATAAACAAAAATGTTAAAGGGAGTGGCGATTATACGTAGAAAAAGCAGAATAAGTTAAGAAGAATAAAAAATATCAACAAGGTAAATTAACAAGAAAGGCCAATTCAACCCTCAAATTATATAAAGTTGAGCAAATGAGAAATTAAAGGCTATCCAAGAAGATTGGAAGGTTTTAATTTGTACTGTTCTATGTAAATCCCCAATTTCAGGATCAATTTTATTTGCAAGAAATTTTAATGCTTCACGTTTTAGTTCTCCTGACTTCAATCAAGCCATTAAATAAAAATCAACCAATCAAATCTCTGCGGCCATCTCCTGCTAGAGGATGAACCGGCTTCCTTGGCGTTGACATGGTGATTCTCGGGAATATTTTTACAGGTGCCGGCGTTCCCAGTCCACCCCGTGTATCCTGACCCCAGAGCTACCAACACGTCGAGGATGCTGATCAATACACCATCGGAATACCTATTAAATTAAAGCCAATGAATTGCATCAAATCCCGTTGTTGAAGAGAAATAACCGTCCGAATGCACTATTTGCCATTAGGCCAACATCTTCGCCTCAATCCGTGAATTCTAATCGCCCCGCACCCGACCCTTACCCCGGCGTAGTTTTCCAGTGTAAACCAATCGAACAGCGATTCTGTTGCATAATATATTTAATGGTTTTGGTTTTTGTGAACATTCAAATGATGTCCCGAGAACGGCAACGTTCAACAACCATTATTCTCAATATTCATAATCCTCCTCATCTTCTTCATTTTCCCAATCGTCGTCGTCGTAGTCAACATCAGCCCGACCGCACCCCAGAACGGTGTCACTTGCCGCCTCGTGATAATCGGTCTCCAGCATCGCCATATCCTCCCGTGCCTCGCACATCTCCTCCTCGTCCATCCCCTCTGCGGTGTACCAGTGGACAAACGCTCTTTTGGCATACATGAGGTCGAACTTGCGATTAAGGCGGCCCCAGGCCTCGGCGATGGCCGTTGTGTTGCTCATCATACAAAGTGCCCTTCGGATGGGCGCAAGGTCACCACTGGGCACCCGCGTCGGCGGCTGGCAATTGACACCAACCTTGAAACCCGTGGGGCACCAATCAACAAACTCGACATCGCTCCTCGCCTTTATTGTCGCAATGGCCGAGTTGACGTCTTTTGGGCTGACCGAACCACGGTAAAGCAGGCAGCAGGCCATGTATTTGCCGTCGGCGGGGCTGCACTTAACCATCTGGCTATTCGGCTGGAAACAAGCCGCGGTTATGTCGGCGACCGACAACTGCTCGTGGTAGAACATTTTCGGCGACACTACGGGAGCAAAGGAGATTAGGGGGAAGTGTATTCGGGGGAAGGGAACGAGGTTTGTTTGAAACTCAGTTAGGTCGACATTCAGCGACCCCTCAAATCGCAGGGAGGCCGTTAAAGAGCTCACAACCTGGGCTATAAGACGGTTGAGATTGGTATAGGTGGGGCGCCCCAGTTCGAGGTTTCTGTGGCACATGTCGTAGATTGCCTGGTTATCCAGGAGGAAAGCGCAGTGGGTGGGTTCAAGGGTTGCGTGGGACGTTAGGACCGAGTTGTAGGGCTCCACCAAACAGCTGGATATCTCTGGAGCCGGGTAGACGGAGAGCTGGAGTTTTGACTTTTTGCCAAACTCTGCACTCAGCCTCTCCAAGAGGAGGGAACCGAAGCCGGAACCCGTGCCTCCGCCAATGGAGTGCAGAACAATGAAGCCTTGCAGACTGGAGCAGAAACCCACCTGGCGGCGTATTCGATCCATCACAACATCGATGAGCTCCTTGCCGATTGTATGGTGACCACGAGCATAGCAGTTGGCAGCATCCTCCTTGCCCGTTATGAGTTGGTGGGGATGAAAGAGTTGACGATAGGCTCCCATTCGTATTTCGTCTTGCGGAAAGTAAAAGGTCGAAAAAAAGAAACAAAAGTATTGATGCAAAAACCCAAATATTTACATTTTATGCACACGCAATGGACGCTGACCATGCTCAAACGTTTCACCACAGCTGTTTTGAAATATCTGGGACACTCCACGCATCACCACACAGCCCAACAAAATGCAAAATCGATACAAGCGAAGAATTTCCAAGCCACCTAGCAATCTTATCATACTCCCGCTTCCAAGAAGGGTGAAAAGACCATTTGCTCGAGCTACCGAGGCACAGAAAGCCTAGCCGTTTCAGCACTCAGGAAAGCATTCAGCGAAATTATTAAAATTGCCTGGGGCAGCACGACGATAATCCGCTATACAAAGGTTCGCATCTACAGCATCGCAATCCGTCCAATCTTAACCTGTGGTGTCGAAAAATGGTCAATTTGCGCCGAAGATATGAGCCGATCGGAAATATTCGATGATCACTGTCTACGACGAGTCGCAAAGGCGGCATGGCTAGACTAGGTCTCCGAAGACGGAATAAGACGTCGGTGTACAGACCAATACGTATAAAGACTCGCGAGAGGAGGGGCGAACTTCCGGAAACGCGGATAGGTTCGGTAAACCGTACACGGAGTGCCATGGTTGGCAGTCTGACAACGCAGTGCCTCGCTGGAGCCAGAACTGAACAAAAATCGGTACACACCTGGCCTCCAATCGATGTGCTTAGGCTTCGTGACATTAATGAATCCGTTTTATCATCGGGATGACGTAGGCGCGCCAAAAAGGAAGAATTTGGTGCATTTTTAGTTAACGCTTCTCGACAAACGCGGAAGCCGCTCTCATTGTGAGGTTAGGATAAAGCATATCAAACAATAGCCTCTTTGTTCGTGCATAACTAACAAGCCAATCATGGTGGATAGTCTGCTGCTAAATAAAGGACTCGGTCTCCAAATAAAATGGCCAAACACCTCCCGGATTGGATCAGCTGGTGATCCTTTCCCACCGTAGACGACCTACCAATAACCGAGGGTTCTAGGTCGACGAAAAGGCATCTGGGCACAAAGTGACCCGATTCATTTTCGCAGAAGAATGTCTCGTGTGACTTGTCCATCGAATGCATGTGGCAATGGCCCATTGCCCCAATCGCATGCTCCAGGCAGTAGAGTTCCCAGCAGGCATTGCCAATTTGGGTTCCCGCTTGACCTATGTGGATGCTGATTACCTCTCGCTAACAAAAAGAGAGTAATATAAAGCCACTTCAAAACCTGCCATTTCGTTGGTGGAGCGCGCAAACCACGCGGTTCGCAGAGCGTGGGTTTGTTTTATTGATGTGGCGGTCTTCACACAATTGACACGTGACGGATTTTGGCACAAGAGACGTTGACGATAGATCAATGTATTGGTAATAAATATGACACGAACAAGTGAAATGTACTGCGGGAAACGCTCATTTAAAAGAACATAGGTAATTTAAAAGAACGCAGAAACCGTATAAGGTCGAACAAATTAAAACAATGCATGGTGAGATAAAAGTGAGTATATGTCTTGTTTGCCGAAGTCTGTTGATCTGACGGCATCAAGCAATATGTAGAAATACTGAATGCACCAGACTGCCAAGATACCCCCTGCAAATGGGTTAATAATATACGCAGCGACATGATATAAGGTAGAGTGATTAAACAAAACCTTCAACTTAAATGGAGAAATAGTGTACATCTCTCTAAGTGGGGTAATCTTATCCCTCTAAATAAAGAATATAAATTGTGATGGAAAACGCATCCGAATCGCATTAGTCATCGGGCTGCTTGTTGGTCGGTTTTCGTTTGAGATATTCACAACGTCTTAAGTCAAAAAGGAATAAAAACCACCGTTTTCGGAAGAATATAATATGTTCCGTTGCAATTTGGTCTGCATGTCCGGGACGAAAGGTTTGACCAATGGGCGGTGACTTTCTTCATTATGGTCAATCATTAATAGGTCTGTGTTATAGGCAATTGTGCTGCTTTATCTATCGGTTTCCACGCAACCTACCGGCTTTGCCATCTTAAAAATGAAATGGTATTTATCCACACCCTCCTTTAAAAAAAATTGAATATCACTTGGTTGGAGGGGACATCCAATATTCCTGTGAGAACAAAAATTGTAACAGACAACTTTCCAAGTGAAAGGACAAGTTTACCATGAAGAACTGACTGTTATCTGCAATTGCTCAACAACGTGTCCATTTGGAATCCGTTGGCATTTCTGAAGCGATTTCTTGTGTGTCCACGTCGTTTGATCCGACAGCGCCAAGTCGAACCCATGAAGTATGTAGAAATACTCAATGCACCAGACTGCCAAGATACCCGCTGCAAGGCTTAATAATATACGCAGAGACATTATGGAAGGTAGAGTGATGAGACCAAACCTACGAATTCATAGGTTATGGATATTGACTGAATCATCCAACTACAATACATGTTGGAAATCGATTGGCCCAAACTCAGATATGCAGGGTTTTGAGTTGATCTCATCCAAGTAGGTGCACACTCAGGTCAACTTACTGGTAGGCGCACCAGACATTATGCGGGTTGCTGGGGGGTAGAAATGACCAGCACGCAAGTTCAGTGGAGTGTGTGTTGGCCCCAGTAACCAGACAGACTAAACGCCGTGATAACGATATAGCAGAGAATGGAAAATTGATGCGCATGCATCTGGCTGTCATTAAAACGAGACGGGGCTTATTTATGATGAGATTGAGCTGGAATAGGATGCAAGGAACCCTAACTAGAAAAGTAAACGACAAAGATCCAGATATAACCAACAGTTTGCTTGGCATCAGTTATCCCCAGAGTATACGACATTTGGGTTGTCACGAGTATGAAAACGACATAAATGTTTCAATGCTTTGTTAACCTAGAGAGGTGTTGCTTTGACAGGAATCCAAGGATGCTGTTAAAATGACACAAAGGATAACTTAAATTGCAATTAAAGGTGGCGTTGTAGTATGCAAACTAAACTTGGAAGATAAAGATAAAATTATATTCATCGACACCATCCCAAAAAATTATTGATTATCACTTCTTCGGGGAGGACATCCAATATTGCGGTGAGAACAGAAATTGTAACAGACAACTTTCCAAGTGAAAGGACAAATTTACCATGAAGCGCATTAAAATCGGACACATACACTGAACGTTGAACACTCTCTCCAACAACGGAAATAATCGGAATAAAATATCCCTACCGGCGAGATTGAGAATGAGAGAGAGCAAGTGGTGACTTATTTCCTGAAAAACGTGTATGCTCTTCCACATATTAACAAAACAATTATCCGAAACGTCACTCAACAGGTAGGCATACTGTTTCCAATGTAAGCAGACGTAAAAAACACCCCACCAATAATCAACAATTCTGAATTAATTCAATTCATTAGTTAGCGTACCATGACGACACCCACGCCTTGTTAAAGGTCGCCACATCTCTCGTGACACACCTCTGGTAAACATTCTGTCGTGTCAGTATCTAATCGATTAAGTGACTCTTTCCTCATACTCCCTCATTGGCCGACTGGCCTTACTCTCCCCAATCCACGTAAAAATAGCACATCACGCTTCCGGTTGGTGGGGCAACGTTCAATAGCGGTTATAACACTTTGAAATAGCAGTGTAAACTGCCGAATTTATTCCAAGGGTAAAAGAGGGCGATGGAAACATTGTTGGTTCTTGTCAGCGTAGTAAAGTAGTGGTGTGTTGTTGATAGTCGATTTTGCCTTGCGAAGTTGGTACACAAAACCACAGAGCCGACAGTCCATTCGGTTAGATTCCTAGGGCAAGAAATCGTGCAATAACATATTTACAGTCACACTGGGAACAACAGGAGATATGAGTTTAGTCTAATCGAGTCTACACATAGGTGAACGTAATTTTTCCGACCAATAGTAGGGTTCTAACAGCTGCCAACCTAGAGGGACAGACTTCGGGGTTGCCCTTATTGGAGGTAAGCTGACGCGAGCACACCTAATGATCCAATGACCTCTAAAGAAGAGCTCAAAACGGCCTAACCACAATACAACTGTCGTGCTTCCAGGCAAAGTAGGTGGAGTAAGCTGTCAATGATACTCTTAAGATTAATCGAATCACATGGACACAAATTATTACTCGAATCGCAATTAAAGGTTGCGTTCGAATCGGGAAGAATGTGATACGACGACATCGCAGCCCTTAAAATCGAGCAAAACAGAACGGAGATGATGTAGGTATGCGTGTCCAGCCGCTAAAAGATCTATAAGATGATACATGGTGAATGGAAACGCCAATTAGATGGACCGTGGAAAGAACAATGCGTTCGCAGCCAGCATGATGTGAAATAGGGATTATGTCGGGCTCACTGCACCTGGAGAATTCCTATTGACGCCAACTGATTACCCATCCCTACTCCCAACTGTTAGTATCGTGAAGTGGTTGTGTAAGTCGAGCAAAAAAACCGAACGGCTTTAGCAATGGCATTGGTTTCGGGGTTTCCGAATGGCCTACCAAGTTAGGAAAGGAGTATCACGGAATAAATTTCACCGGAATACTTTCTATATGGTGAGATTGATGTACTTTTGTAACAACATATACAGCGCGAGGTTATACCATGATAGTTAGATACCATAAACAAACAGTACGAGTAAATGGTAACAAATACACTTTAGAACCCGGAATTACCACAATACGACCCTCCTGCTTCCAGGCAAAGTAGGTCGCGTAGGCGGTATCGTTTTTGTCAAGGTATAGCAGATAATCGGTCAGCGCCTTGATTGTTGGAAAGTCGTCGACGTGTATGTAGGAATTTGGTGGGGCCATGGCCAAGTAGTCTTCCCTAGTCGTACCCAGAACGATTGGCACCATATTGTTGCTATAGAAACAATCAAGTATGAACGCCATTAGCCATATATATTGAACTCCCCAAATGTCAATCAATTTGCAGAAAGCGACAAAGTTACACTTGCAAAGACTAACAAAGACTCTTACCTCAAGGCGTTTAAGTAGAATTTTTCGGTAATATAGTCACGGCAGTTTGAGTTTTCGAAGGCCAGGTAGAACTTGTAGTTTATCGCAAGCCACGTAAAACCGTTTTCCGTCCTGGGAGCCTGTTTGTTACCACGTCCGTAAATGTCCACCTAAATGTAAGTTGATAGAAAGTGTTCCTATACGACTGCTGAAATCAGATGAGATTACCGGAATGAAAGCTGCAATGGCATCTGCGAATTCTTTGCGGTTATTATGCGCGTGAAAATTTGAGATCGCCCATGAAATGAGGCGTGTGCGGTTGTAGTGGTAGGATGGCAGGAGGTGTCTGTAATCACCGAGACGCAGACGCTCTCTTTCCTGTTGTGTAAACTGACACGTGGGCCGTTTGTTGCGTAGGAACATTGGATACATGAAAGGCGAAGGCGATGCTCGTTGAAATGTTAAAAGCAGAGACACCTAAAGTGGATTGCAAGACTCACGTTATGCGAACAGCCAAGCCACTTGATTTCTACTTATTATTTCACTGTCATGCACCGAAAGGGTGTTCCTTCGATCACTCGAAGATTGCATTTAAAACAGGTTTATTGTACCGCTTTCATGGATAGATAAATTGCAGACAAATTAAATTCAAAAAATGTAAATTGTACCAATTGTATCGCGAGTGATGTTAAATGTGGCATGTGGGGGGGTGATTCTCCACTTTCAAATCCGACGATGATACCCCGCCGAAGGAGTTTCTTTGCAATCGAAACGTGGAAATTATGCGAGAAAACAGCCACGTCGCTTTTTTCGAGTTCGTCGATAATGTTCGTGAAATGGCAGGCATATTGACATCCGTCTGACATTGTCGGGTGATAGAGAATTTTTCCGTCGTAGTAGATCTTTGGAATAGGGCCGGTTGATACCATTGTCTGAAGATGCAGAGGAATACCGCCTGCTGTTTATGGATTGCATAAATTTGGCCAACTATTTAAATTTTATAAATATCAAATTGCATCAAAATTATAAACACTGTGATTTGATAGTTAACCTTATTTCCGGAATGCTGCGTGATCCACGGCAATTGCTCCACTACGTGAGCAAATGGAATCCGTTTGCATTTCTGAAGGGATGTCTCGTGTTTCCAAGTCTCTCGATCTGAAAGCGTCAATTTGAGCACTTGCAATATGTAGAAATACTGAATAAACCAGACTGCAAAGATACCCGCTGCAAGGCATAATAATATACGCAGCGACATGATGGAAGGTAGAGTGATTTAACCCAACCTCCATATTCATAGGTTATGGTGATTGACTGAATCATCCAATCACAATACACGGAGGAAATTGATTGGCCAATACTTATATACCGAGGTTCCTTCTATAACACTCCTTGTTTTACTGTGTCACTTTACCTTGCAGGACAGACGCGGGGTTTCCCATTAACTTCCGGACACAGCTCACGCCAGGCGCCATCATATAGGGTACGAGTCGCAGACCTTCGCCTAGAAGACTTTCCTGCCAACGATTCGCCTATTTCCGCACCTCGTGAACCCGATTCCCCTATTACCGAATAACTATCTACCTCTGTTATACACTGCCATAATACTATATATTATACACATCGGCCTCTTCTTCTTCCACTCGCTTGAACATGTCAAACCACAGAAGCAGATCGTACAACACTCGTTCTAAGGAGTACGTTTCGTCCAATTCTAGCTCTCCCCACCAGAAGGGCTCTTCACTTCTTCATACTACATCTTTAAGCATGTGATTAACCAAGATTGTATTCTTCGAAAAGACGTCGACTTCATAACAGAGTCGTTCCACAACTCGTTTAGCGTGCTCGACGGTTGTTTACCTAAGGAGTATTCAAGTAAAGACAAACTCATTGGATGACTGGTGTGCGCGCGTAGTCCATGGAGAGTTGTCACGACCGTGATGAATTGCACGCGCGGTAACCCAGTAAACAACCTCTTAGCTTCTACCTCATGCACCAATTAGACAACTGAGTCCCAAAAAATAAGATAAAGCAAATTAAAAAGCTGCGCTTTTGGTCGTGGAGAGAGAGAAGTAATCAGCATCCACATTGGTCAAGCTGGAACCCAAATTGGCAATGCCTTCTGGGAACTCTACTGCCTGGAGCATGCGTTTGGGGCAATGGGACATTGTCACATGCATTCCATGGACAAGTAACACGAGATATTCTTCTGCGAAAATGAATCGGGCCACTTTGTGCCCAGATGCCTTTTCGTCGACCTAGAACCCACGGTTATTGGAAGGTCGTCTATGGTTGGAAAGGATCACCAGCTGGCTATTTTATTTGGAGACCGAGTCCTTTATTTAGCAGCAGACTATCCACCATGATTTGCTTGTTATCGATGCCCGAATAGGGAGGCTATTGTTAAATTAAAAGAAGTGTATGCTTTATCCTAACTTCACAATGAGAGCGGCTTCAGCCATCTTCCGCGTCTGTCGAGAAGCGTTAACTAAAAATGCACCAAATTCTTCTTTTTCGGCACGCCTACGTCATCTAGATAATAAAAAAAAGATTGTTATTAATGGCGACAAAACGCCTATCAGCGAACCTGTGCGACAATTTAATTATCTTAATATTTCCGAGGTAACAATTATCATAGGAAGCGATCGATTTCAACCTAGAGACATTGTTCCTCATCGTTTTCTCTTTATTCGTTGTAATCATACCACGTTTTGCCTTTAAGTATGCGTTGATTTTCGAACTCAAGTTTTCAGACTACTGATGGTGCATTTGCATTTACTGACAGTCCACGTCATATGCATGAATGCGTTTAAGATGTTTCCGTCCATGTTCGTTACAACTGTCGTCCAGACATCTTAATTTCATGAAAATTAATTCATACCTACGACGAGGTGCAGCAGATCATACTTTTTGGGAAATCGCCGGTGAATAATATGAATCAAATCACTGGACGTGTTTTCCGACAAAAGCTCAAACCGCTTGAGTGATTTCATGCTGCAGCATGAAATGTTTTGGTCTGTGCGCTGGGTCGTTGTACCCAGTGGAATGGCAAAAGAAATGTCTGACCCACGCTCAACCATGAGACATTGCTACCAATTGAAACTGCTCATTTCGCATTTGAACTGCAAATTACCCTGATATTCATTCCGCTACAATGTAAAACCGTCCTTGCTTCATTCTCTGCACATGCTTGTAGGTTAGACTTCTGATATAGACCACCGTGGTTTCTTTAGGGAACTATTTGAATTCAACATATATTCAATATATGTCAATAGATTTGCACTTTTATTCACATCGTACATCCTCATATAATGTGCGATAATAATATTACATGGCATATTACCCCATGGATTTTTTTAAAAATTTGCAAAGGAATTCTACTCCGCTTTTGCAAATATTTGCGATATTTCCCATAAAGTAGTAAAATATATCCAAAACACCACATGGATCAAGTCGAAAATAAGAAATTTACCTCACATTGTCTTCAAATAAGTGATTAGATTAATAATAATAATTATTGCGATTAAGGTTACCTGTTGTGATTTTAGGTAAGAATTCGTGGTTCCTCCACGAGAGTTCAGAATAGTTCATTAGACTCGATTTAAATCGGAAAAAACAATCTCGTCCGAAAAAACAAATTCTTGTTTGATATTTGTTAATAAAAAACTTTTTGAAGTGTAAGGAAAGGACAGAAATTCGGGTTTCTCTACAGATGTTACAGATCGCAGTTGATATTGTTTACTTTCATCTTAAGACTAAATTGTCAACCGGCATTCCCACTAATCTTTTAACTCGAAAGAAACGGTTACAGAAAGTCTTGTAATCGTTGTAGTCAAAACCCTGGAAGCCCTTCAGTTCCGACTATCGTCTTCTGTGATACTTTCTTAGATAACAACTAAATCGTTTACTTTTGAAATTCAACTATCTTAGCGCACTAGAACTCACATTTTTTGATATAATGAGCTCTAAATGAAGCATAAATTCGTCACATGAAAGATAACTCCACGGAAAAATGTATGTACGAATTCGACATGGAAATCAATGATTCTTCTACCAAGAAGCTTTTTCCATAGTGATTAAGTGTGGCATGAGCGAATCCTATTCCGACAACTGTATTTGAGAAATTGTTGGAAGTCGTCGACGTGTTTGAAGGAATTCGATGGGAGCCCATACACAACCATTACTTATTTGAGGAAAAACTTTGCTCGCAAATATTATTGCATGTCAGCGGTCTCAATAGTTTAATAATGATATTGTTAGTTATTGCAAGTTTCATAGATAAATATCCAGCGTTTTTGATACGTTAGACATATGAATTATAAGTAGCCATCCATTGATCCATTCTAATATTCCACATTCACCTCCAAGTGTTTTCAAATAAGTGATTGGAAATAATTGTATCAATTATGCAACGATTTGTGATATAACTTGTAATAGTACCAGAATAAGATCAGGGAATCAACGTTTTTTTGTCAAACAATGTTCCTTAATATATTTAATCAAATCGATTGTTGGAATATTAAACTTATTTTTAAAAATGATAGTAATGGCAGTTCTGGTAGACATTTGTGTTTCGCTTTCAGGTGAAGATTATAATCATTATTTTTTTGCAACTCTACAAGCTTGAAAAAGGTGACGATGCTGTCTTCTCGCAAGATTTAATTTTTCTGTCGGAGCGCACACGCTACGGCGGAGTGTCATCATGGAAGACACTCTTGGTTAATAACATGCTAAGAGATGAAGTATGAAGAAGGAACCTGCATATCTAAGTATGGGCCAATCAATTTCCTCCGTGGATTGTGATTGGGTGATTCAGTCAATCACGATAACCTATGAATATGGCAGTTGGGTTAAATCGCTCTACCTTCAATCATGTCGCTGCGTATATTATTATGCCTTGCAGCAGGTATCTTTACAGTCTGGTTCATTCAGTATTTATACATATGGCAAATTCCCAAATTGACGTTGACAGATCAACAGACTTGGACACACGAGAAATCTCTTCAGAAATGCCAACGGATTCCATTTGCTCACGTTGTGGAGCAATTTCCATGGATCACGCAGCATTCCGGAAATCAGGTAACTTACCGAATCACAGTGTTTATAATTGAGATATCTATAAAATTGAAATATTTTGGCAAATTTACGCAATCCATAAACAGCAGGTGATATTCCTCTTACATTTCACGCATTTATCAACATTTGTCTTCATCTTCAGACAATGGTATCAACTGGCCTTATTCCAAAGATCTACTACGACCGAGAATTCGTATTTCACCCGACAATGTCAGATGGATGCCAATATGCCTGCCATTTTACGAACATTACCGAAGAACTCGGAAAAAGCGACGTGGCTGTTTTCTCTGATAACTTCCACGTGTCGATTGCAAAGAAACTTCTACGGCGAGGTGTCATCATCGGATTTGAAAGCCGAGAATCACCCCCCCACATGCCTCATTTAATATCACTCGCGAAAAAATCGGTAAAGTCACATGTATTGAAAATAAGTTTTCTACAATTGACCTATTATCGAAAGGAGTACAATAAACCTGTTTTAAATGCAAGCTTCCAGTGATAGAAGGAACACCCTGTCTGTGCATGACAGTGAAATAAGTAGAAATCAAGTTGCTTGGCTGTTCGCATAACATGAGTCTTGCAATCCACTTAAGGTGTCTCTGCTTTTAACATTCCAACGAGCATCGCCTTCGCCTTTCATGTATCCAATGTTCCTACGCAACAAACGGCCCACGTGTCAGTTTACACAACAGGAAAGAGAACGATTGCGTCTCGGTGATTACAGACACCTCCTGCCATCCTACCACTACAGCCGCACACGCCTCATTGCGTGGGCAGTCTCAAATCTTACCCCGCGTAACACTCGACGGGAATTCGCAGATGCCATCTCCAAATTCATCCCGGTAATCTAATCATGATATTTGTTATATCGATCGTTAGGTTTTAAAAATTATCCATGATCCCAACTGCTACAGTGCAATAGATCAGTCTCATTTAGAAATTAAATTCTTAGGTGGACATTTACGGACACGGTAAAGCACAGGTTCATATCACAGACGGAAATTTTACGTGGCTTGCGATAAACTACAAGTTCTACCTGGCCTTCGAAAACTCAAACTGCCGTGATTATATTACCGAAAAACTCTACTTAAACGCCTTGAGGTAAGAGTCTTTGTTACTCTTTCGCTCTCTTGAAATGCATTTACATCTGAGGAGTTCCATCTTTCAACAATATGGGCTTATTGGCTAATGACGTTCATACTTGATTGTTTCCATAGCAACAATATGGTGCCAATCGTTCTGGGTACGACTAGGGAAGACTACTTGGCCATGGCCCCACCAAATTCCTACATACACGTCGACGACTTTCCAACCATCAAGGCACTCACCAATTATCTGCTATACCTTGACAAAAACGATACCGCCTACGCGACCTACTTTGCCTGGAAGCAGGAGGGTCGTATTGTGGTAATTCCGGGTTCTAAAGTGTATTTGTTACCATTTACTCGTACTGTTTGTTTATGGTATCTAACTATCATGGTATAACCTCTAGCTGTATATTTTGTTACAAAAACACATCAACCTCACCATATAGAACGTATTCCGGTGACATTTATTCTGTGATACCCTTCCTAACTGGGCGGCTTTTCGGAAACCCCGAAACCAATGCCGTTGCTAAAGCCGTTCGGTTCTTTTGTTAAGCTTACACACGGTTGGGTAATCAGTTGGCTACAAAAGCAGTTCTCTAGGTGCAGTGAGCCCTACATAATCCATTTTTTACCTCATGCCAGCTGCGAACTCGCTGTACTTGCCACAAATAATAGATTTTTTAGCAGCTGGACACACATATCTACGTCATCTACTTCGATCATATTTACCTGTCTGCACAAAGTATTTAAGGCAGGCATTGATTTACTCATTAAATCATAACTTTTTATTTAAGGCAAACCCGACGTCTTCCAAGTTAAGTTTTCATACTTCAACGCCACCTTTAACTGCGATTCCAGTCGTTTTTTGTGTCCACGTGATTTGAGTCATTTTACCAGAATCCTTGGAGTCCTGTCAAAGCAACACATCTCTAGGTTAACAAAGCATTGAAGCATTTATGTCGTATTTCAACTCCTGACAACCCAAATGTCGTTTAATTTGAGGATAACTTATTATGCCATGCAAATGGTTTGTTTTATGTTAATCTTTGTAGTTTACTATTCCTGTTAGTGTTCCCTACATTCCCGTTAAATCTTATACTTAATAATCCCCTTCTCGTTTAAATGACAGCAAGATGCACGCACATCAATGTTTCATTCTCTGCCATATATTTATCAAGGCCCCCATAGAACTGGCGTGACAACTCTTGGCACGAATATTGATGCCCGTTGGACGACTTTATGTGTCTCTAGTCCATAAGCATATTAAAGCCTAACTAAATAACCATCATATCTGATACCTGTTGACTAAAAATCGTGACAAGTGGTGTTTTCTTGAAAGGACTGACTATAACACGATTTCGAAACAAAATATCACCTGAAAGGAGGAATTGCTAAGTATATTATCCCAGTTTCAGCAACCGTTTCGTTCGTCCAACTGGTCTTACCTTGCTTGCTTGGTTAAAAACCGTTTATAGAAATTCTTGTTTGCCTTAGGAATACAGGCGAAGCGACTGTCGGCTCTGTGGTTATGCGCACCATCTCCGCGAGGGAAAAGCCACTCTACCAACAACACCGCTTTCCTACTACACCGATGTGAAACAACAATGCTTCCATCGTCCTCTTTTACCCTTGGAATAATTGTGAACAATTTCACTACTATTTAACCTTTTGTAGCTTCTTTACAAAAATAAATCCACGCGCAGATGACCGGGAGGAGGATTTTTTTCTTCTGTAATTTCCGTTCTTCCGTCATTCTCTGCAAATGCGTGTAGGTTAGACTTGTTAGTCCGCATTTGTATAGCACCGTGGTTTCTTTAGGGAATAATTTAAATTCAACATCTAGTCTCGAGAGCACACGAAGAATCGCATATGTTAATAGATTTGCACATTTATTCAAAAAGTTAATTCTCATATTATGTGCCTTAATAATATTACATGGCATATGACCCCATAGAAACAAATGTTCCAATGTACCAAGGAATTCAACTACGCTTTTGCAAATATTTGCGATATTTCCCTTAAAGTAGTAAAGATTATCCAAAAAACCACATGGATCAATTCTAAAATACGAAATTCACCTCAAATTCTCTTTAAATAAGTGATTAGATTAACATTAATAATTATTGTGATTAAGGGTATCTGTTGGGGTTGTTGGTAAGAATTCGTAGTTCACCCTCTAGAGGTCAGAACTTTTCACAAGACGCGATTTTAATCGGAATCCACGGAGGAAATTGATTGGCCAACACGTAGATATACAGGTTCCTTCTTCATACAACATATGTAAGCATGCGATTAACCCAGAGTGTCTTCTGCGAATAGACGTCGACTTCATAACCGAGTCGTTCCAAAACTCCTTTAGCGCGCTCGACGGTTGTGGAGCAATTGCAGTGAATTACGCATCATTCAGGAAATCAAGTATCCTACCAAATCACAGGAGGCGGTATTCCTGTAAAACATCACGTTATATGCGTATTTACCGACGTTTGTATGTCTTCATCGTCAGACAATGTTATCAACTGGTCTTATTCCAAAGATCTAATGCGACCGAAAATTCGTCTTTCGTCACACAATGTCAGACTGATGCCAATAGGACTGCCATTTGATAACTTCCACTTTTCGGAAATCCTACGGCGGGGTGTAATCATCGGATTTGAAATCCGAGAATCACCCTTATTAAATAATCTGAGGAGTTAAATATTCTAACAACATGGGCTCATTGGCTAATGGCGTTCATACTTGATTGTTTCCATAGCAACAATATGGTGCCAATCGTTCTGGGTACGACAAGGGAAGACTACGTAGCCAGGGCCCCATCAAATTTCTACATACACGTCGAGGACTTTCCAACCATCAAGGCGCTGACTAATTATCGGCTATACATTGACAAAAACGACACCGCCAACGCGACTTACATTGTCTGGAAGCAGGAGGGTCGTATTTTGGTAATTGCGGGTTCTGAATTGTATTTGTTGCTATAAGTTAATGGTATTTCAATTTATTCTATGATCTCTATCGTCCTAGGATGCTTTCCGGAGACCCCGACACAAATGCTGTTGCTTAAGTCGTTCAATTATTTTGGTCGGCGTACAATACCACCTCACGTGCGGGGGGGGGGGCTTATCCGTTGGCTACAATAGTATTTCTCCGGGTGCAGTGAGCCCGACATAATCCCTCTTTCACATCATGCCGGCTTCGAACGCGTTCTTCTTGCCACAAGCCATCTAATTAGAGTTTCCATTCACATGTCTCATCTTATAGATCGTTAAGCAGCTTGACACACATACCTACGTCATCCACATTCATCATATTTACCTGTCTTTACAAAGACGAGTAATTCATGTGGGCATTGATTTACTCTACTATCATTAAATCCTAGCGCAAACTAACAATTTAGGCAGAACCTTTTATTTAAGGCAAACTCGACGTCTTCCAAGTTTAGTTTGCATACTTCAACGCCACCTTTAATTGCGATTCCAGTTATCCTTTGTGTCCACGTGAGTTGAGTCATTTTAACAGAATTGGCGCTGGTTGGACAACTTTATGTGGCTCTTGTCAATCAGCACATTAAAGCCCAACGAGATAATCATCTGATCCCATACCTATTGAATAACAATCATGACAAGTGGTTATTTATTAAAAGGACTGACAAGAACTGTATCTGCTAAAGAAGTACGAGACGAAGTATTATTGCGACCAAACATACGTGTATAAAAGCCTGGATGCTCCAGATACAATTAAATTATTTACCTGTATAAAAGAACTAATGAAATTATTATATTTGTTTAGATCCTGCCGATCGCAGACACTATTGTTTATTTACACATTATGCCACTATTGTACAAACGCCGACGATAGTTCATCTAAACATCGTATAACTTGTTAAATTAAACGTTGAGGCGAATACCTGACGTTTGACGTCATCAATGTGTTACTTTCACTCCGTAGAATTTGCTACGTAGAACGTCGAAATATAAGTCCTTCTTTAAGTCGTGTAATTGTTAAGCGAACAAAATGCCCTGTTATGACTTTAAAACTTTCCAATAAATGCGGAACGACGAAGTGTTCAAGGAAACGTCGTCACCGACAAAAATAAGAGCTATATTAACCAAGATGAGAGACGTTTCCCGATCTGTAATTAAAGTTGAAGTTTAAGGCTTTTCGTACGCCGGCCATAATATTTCTACCCTGTAGCACTCACATGTAAAGAATCCTATTGAATGTAACGGCAAGTATATTTTTAAAAAGTCTAACCTACACACAGGCAATGACTCAAGAACGGAAATTCATTAAAGTTGGACCTACTAATTACGCCATCATCTTTAATCATGCTGTCTTAAAGAAAAACTACTGCTTCAGCTCTGAATTTTCTCTCAGAAATACAATAATTTTAATCGGAATGTTTAACAACGCACACAAAACCGTTTCTGGGGTTTATATTATATCGTTGACAATGATGATTTCAGAAATATAATCCCGACAGGTATTGTGGTAGAGTGGTTGGAGATGTCTGATATAATGTCTGTAATAATCTGTCATAATTAAAAAGTTTCAGACGGAACGGAACTGAGATGGCGGGCTTTTTGGATTTTATTTGAAGACCATAAAGTTCTTTTAAGCAGAATAATCAAACAATTCGATAGTTGTAAATCCTTAGTCGCTACGATATGGTTCGAAAGTAGGCGGGACTTGTGCGTTTGTAAGTGCTTTAGTGTGTAAGTTTAATTTATAACATTTCTTTAAGACCGTTGGGTCTATTAAAGGAGATTAATGCAACGAAACTGTTAAGACACCGAATGAAAAACCAAAAGAACTGGTAAAGCTTACTTAAAGAAATAAAAAATACATACGCCAATGGATCAGCTATCCAGACAAATAAACATGTAGCTTTAAATAACTCGTTGGTTTGATGGTCAAATAGTAAGAAGGATTTGATTATTTATTTGAGCATTGAAGTATTTATTTTCAAAAAATTACCGTCTTTGCGTACTATGGTACATTTTTGCAAAGCTCAGATAAGGTGACCTTAATTTCATTAAAATATCTTCGCGTATATGATGTACTAGTTTAATAGTAATTGAATTTCTATTTTTGAAAACAGCGTACACCACCTGCGATAGCGGTTTATAAAATGTAATAACTGCTGATGACCGTAGATCCAGGAAATGACAAATTCCACACTAGTTCGTCACAGAGGTAATCCGGTGTTCTTCTTCTGAACGCATCAAAAAATGTCTCAGCACATTTTGACGCGCCGATGTCAAACAGGCGACGGCTTAACACTGCATCGAAATGGAAATATCTGGACGCTATTTTCAACAGTCCGATATCCTTCAATTATCGATTGGATTCCATCTTCGATAAAAGCCGTAGTCTCTGGATCTGTTCCCAGCCGACGTAAAGTCAGGTAAAATTGCATAAAGACCTTCTGTCATGGCTATATACTTTAGATTATTTTAAACTGTCTACCTGTGTTTAAAACAATCTACCGGCTTTTCAAAATATTCACGACCGAAAATGCAGCTTTTTTATTAAGCATGCTGTATGTTTATCGTATTCGCGATAACAATTATTATTACAATGTATTAAACAAACGCGTTATTACAAAACATACTATTTCCATAGACTCACATGTATAAATACCGCATTAAATCTATTCACTTAACGTTTGTTGTGTCGTCTTCTCTTTTGCCCTCTTACGGTCTTCAAGGTTACGGGTCATACCAGCACCACATATAACAAAGGCAGTTGTTAAAGTAACCAATCAAGCGAAAACACTAGTCCTTTGAAGGAGAGAACACTCTCAAATATAGCTGCATTTATTGCAAAGGTAAAAGTTGGCGATGGAAACATTGTGTGTTCACATCAGTGTAGTTGACAAACGGAGTTGTTTGCAGAGTTGTTTTTCCTTCGCGCAGTTTGTACGTTAAACCGCAGAGGCGACAGTCAATTCGGAAATCGTCCTAAATCAACAAAGAGTACACAAAACTGTTTTTAGCCACAAAATCCAGATTAAACACACACCGATTTTTAATCCTGTTTTAAAGTAAAGATTCTTCGAATCCGAAAGTTTTTCGAGTTTGCGACCTTAATGTGAAAGAGTTTGCAGTTGCACTAATCGTAGGTTATGCCTAAAACGATATTTCACGGGAGGTCATCTTATGATTTGATGACTTCAAAGGAAGAACACAAAACAGCTTACAAAAATACGACCCTCCTGCTTCCAGGCAAAGTAGGTCGCGTAGGCGGTATCGTTTTTGTCGAGGTATAGCAGATAATCGGTCAGCGCTTTGATGGTTGGAAAGTCGTCGACGTGTATGTAGGAATTTGGTGGTGCTAGGTCCCAGTAGTCTTCTCTAGTCGTTCCCAGAACTATTGGCACCATACTGAAACTAAGGGAACAAACCAACATGATTTGCATTAACCAATGAACCTATATTATATGCATTGAATAACATCCATAATTTACCAAAGGCCGTTTACTCAACTATAACTCAACTCTAATTACACTGAAAAATGCGCGAACTCGTCGTGAAAACTAAAGGTTACATCTCTCGAGCCTTCTAGATAAAGAAGAGCACGTCTTCTCAGACTCCCTGACAAGGTAGATGCGTCATTCCTCGCATCGAAGCGATTCTCCCTATGCGAGTAAAAGTGTCTTACCAGAATCTTACCTTAAAGCGTTAGTGAAGAGTTTTTCAGTTATATAATCACGACAGTTAGAGTTTTCGAAGGCCAAGTAGAACTTGTAGTTTTTCGACATCCACATAAAACCGTCTTCTGTCCTGGGAGCTTGTTTGTTTCCACGTCCATAAATGTCAACCTAAATGTAAGTTGATAAAAAGTGTTCCCAAACGATTGCTTAATAAGATGAGATTACAGGAATGAAAGTTGCTATGGCATCTGCGAATTCTTTGCGGTTATTATGCGCGTAGAAATTTGAGACACCCCAAGCAATGAGGCGTGTGCGGTTGTAGTGGTAGGATGGCAGGAGATGTCTGTAATCACCGAGACGCAGATGGTCCCTTTCCTGCTGCGTAAACAACACCGTTGGGCGCTTGTTGCGAAGGAACATTGGATACATGGAAGGTGAAGGTGAATCTCGATGGTAGGTCAACAGAAGAGAAACCTTAATTGGATAACACATTTTCGGTTTCATAAAAACCCATTAAATTCGTTTTTAATAAGTCATTGAGTATCTACGAAAATTTGAAAAAATGAACTTGACTATGGAAAGGAATGCTTTGTTGAAATGCAAGTTATAGATTTTACCATTTGCTTTTCAAGGAAAGTTAACGGCCGCATGTTGGGTGGTGATTCTCCGCTTTCAAATCCGATGATGACACCCCGTCGTCGCAGATCTGCTGCATCCGAGACGTTGAAATTATCCGAGAAGACTGCGATGTCGCCTCTTTGAAGCTGTGTCGTAGTTTTAGTATATAAGCAGATATATCGGCATCCGTCATTGGTTGTCGAGTGATAGAGTATTTTATCATCGTAGTATATTTTTGGGATGGGACCAGTAGACAACATTTCCTAAATATGCAAGGAAACACAATTTCGTCTATGATCTGTAAAATCTACACAGAAATATGAATGCGTATCGTTTTTCGTAATAAAAAGCATGTTTCTAGTAAAACTGTTGTGTCCTACAGGGACATCCAAGGGTGTGTCGTTGTTTGGCCGGATAAGTACCCTGTCTGATAACCCTTTTGATAAAAATTGTTGTTTTTTCTTTTTCGAGAGAGTCTTTTGTTACCTGTGTTGATTGTTTGGGTGTTGAGCACGTTTATGCCGCTTAGAGAGCTGTTATGTAATTTTTATATTCTACATAAACACATTCATTGTGTACAACAGCTACCTTATTGCCGGAGTATTCTATGATCCATTCAAGTTGGGGAACGACGTGGGCATACGGAATGAGGATGGGTGGTTCGTCTTCCAAGGTGCGCAGGTGAAGCACTACCAGTTTGTGGAGCCAAAGAATGGTGAGACATAGTGCAAGGAGGGTGAAAAAGCGAAGCGAAAACCTCATGATTTTGCCAAAAGCGTACTGATTAAATGCTCTTTGTCTTCGGAAAATAGACACACCTTTGTGTCGACATTCTCATTGGTTGTTTGACTAACAATTGCACCTTCAAGCACTGTGGTTGGCAGCTCATCGGCATCTTGA